>JAEVFF010001179.1:0-84548 GCA_018901945.1 Pugionium dolabratum | reverse complement strand
AGCTATTTAACCATTTCAACCATGTGGTTAATAATAACCCATCCTTTTTCATTGTTCTTTCCGTGTAGACTTGGAAAGAAGAACTTGTACATGCAAGAAGTGGGACATTTGTGGAATTCCCTGTGAACATGCGTATGGAGTCATCTTATCTAAGAAGCTTCAACTTGAAGATTTTGTCTGCCATTGGTTCCGGACATCCACATGGAGGAGAAACTATTCAGAGGGTATTGTTCCGATGAGAGGGTATAGATTTTGGCCTTCAACACATGCTCCAGACGTGCATATACCTCCTGAGCCGCCATAACGTGGAAGAAAAAAGGTAAGTAAGAAGGATAAAAAAAGGAAGAAGGGTCAAAATGAGTCACCAACGAAGATGCAACCAAAGCAGAAGAAAAGAATTATGCACTGTGGTATATGTGGTGAAGCTAATCACAATTCTAGATTTCATAAGAAGGATTCCTTACAGGTTTGGTTAAGTGTTATTTATAGTTTATTTGAATAACTACTTGTAATATATCTCTAATTTGGTTAGTATTGCAGGTTAATCAAGGACAGTCTTCTCAAGTAGTATCTTCTCAAGGTGGACCTTCTCAAGTGGTATCTTCCCAAGGTGGACCTTCTCAAGGGGGACCTTCTCAAGCTATAGTTTAGGCAATGTTTAGGCAAGGTGGTTTTTGGACAGTAGGTAGGCTGGTTTTTGGACAATGTTGTTTTCGGATGTTGTTTAGGCAATGTTGTTTTCGGATGTTGTTTAGGCAATGTTGTTTTCGGATGGTTTTTGGATGGTTTTTGGGTGGTTTTAGACAATGTTGGTTGTAGGTTTGGCAATCTTCGGATACCTTTTTTATCCTTATGTATGAACCTATTCAAGTTATGTTACAACCTATTCAACTTATGTTACAATCTATTCAACATAACAAATGAAAGATTTGAAACAAACACAAAACAAATGGAAGATTTGCAACAAACACAAAACAAATGGAAAATTTTAAACAAACACATAACAATAACTTCAGAGTTGAACAAACATCAAAGACACTAAAACAATGGCAAATGGAAGATTTGAAACAAACATCCAAGAACAAACATAACTATCATCTTCTTCATAGTATTTTTTACTTCTAAAACTATGAAGACACTAAAATGCATCCAATGATGACCATACATCCAAGAACTACACTAACTATCATCTTCTTTATCGTGGTTTTTACTTCCTCGAGTTGTGCTTTCACTCTCTTTAAGATCTCTTCTTCAATTTTCGCTTTAACCTTCTCAATCACCATTTTTTCACCCTCCATTCTCTCATTTCTCAACATTCTCAATTCTTCTTCAACTGTTGAATTTCTCTTTTGTAATATCTCACAACTTTTCTCTCTCTTTTGGTTAATAATTTTTTGTGTAATAAATTAGAATGATCTATATTTATCTCGTAACATCTCGTAATCTTTCAAATAACCCCGTGTTATTTACAATTACTAAATGATCTAAAACTTTGATTAAAATTCATATAAACCATGATAACACAACTTATTTATAATTATGTCATTATATTTAAAAAAATCACTTATTTCGCATACGTTGTTTCTTTTCATTTCATTAATGTTTTTCCAACTTTTCATAAATATTTTCGAAATCCTAAACTCTTTCACCATTTGCGATTTACTTCCGATTTTTGAAACCCAAATTTTTTCAACATTTTCGTGTTTTCTCTGTATTTTATCGTGTTTTTCCGTGTTTCTCCGTGTTTCTCCGTTTTTCTCCGTTTTCGTGTTCATTCTAAGCGATTTCCGATGTCTTTTCGTATTCCAGTGTTTCTTCCGTTGCATTTTGCCGTCTTCGTGTTTAAAGTTTTATTTTCGAGTTTTTCTATCGTAGCTATGTCGTCTCTTCTGTCTCAGCACTTTTCGTCTACTATCTTTGGTATATTTTCATATTTTTTGTCATGCATTGTGTAATTAAAAATCATTTATTGTCATAAACCGACATTTGTTATATATTTTATGATTTAAATCGTTTGTTATAAATTTTATGAAACTCCGATACGAAATCCGGTAAACTTTCGTTTATTTAGATTCAAGAACATTTTTTGAATTTTGTGTATATTTGATGGCAAACTTATTTATCTTTGATGACATACTTATTTATAAACGATGACAGATTTATTTGCTCATATTACTGTTGAATATTGGCCGAATATTTAATCGATATTATTGGCAGATTTACTGAAGACTTTACTAAAGTTAGTGATGCTAAACTAATATGTATATAATGACAGATTTATGTGTATATGATGAAAAACTTATTTCTAATTGATGACAAACTTATTTCTAATTGATGACAAACTTATTTTTCAAATTTTTTCTGTTAGGTATGAATAATTTAGTGAATAAGAATTACCCTATGCATTTTTATCTAGAGGATAAAACGCCTATCCAAAACTGGAGTATGAATCACAATTCTTTTTTGTCCAATGTACAAATGATAGAAGAAGCGGTTGGTAGTTTCCCTAACATCTTCTTCGGACATGTAACTTAATTCGATATCATATTGATTTCTATCGACCTTGTATTCTTCATAAAACATCATCAACAAATCTTCAAAACATGTCTTGGCATTTGCGGATAATATTTTACACTCTTTCTTGTTGTCGACATTGAATGACCATAGATTTTTTTCAAAAATCCATTCACCACAAACAAGAATTATGTATTCCATCGAGAAAATTGATATAGAATTTACGTGAACGAATGTGAAGAAAACGAGTAAAAATTACTACTTTTGAGTTCAACTGAAAAATTTGATATGCTCGAGGTTGAAAAAGACGCGGCGGCTAACCATAAAATCGTCTCATACATGATTTTCAAAGAGGGTTAAAATTGGCATTTTGAAAATTAATAAATCTGCCATTAAATGTCTATTATGATCCAAAAGTCTGCTATATATATAAAATCCAAAAAATTAGTTTAGTTCTAATTAAATCTGCTGATTCGTGCAAGAAATCCAACTGTCGTAACAGACAAATTTAATGAAAATCTGTTTTGTCGTTAAAAAAATTTGTCAAGTCGAAATATTAGTATAGTAATTATTTTGTGAATCTTATTCGATAGCAGATTTGCTGTAAATCTGCCTTAAAAAAAATAAATCTACGAGGTTGCTTTTCCAAAAATAAGTCCATAAGTCAACGGCAAACTTACTATGTATGACTGCATACTTAATAATTCTGCTATCATATGACATTAACTGTACCGCAAATTTTATAAAAACTGTAAACGATTACGTAAAACAAAATAAATTTGCCGTATACTTTATATGTTTGTTGGCAAACTTTTTAAGTTTGCTGACAGACTTATTAAGTTTGTCGCAGACTTATAAAGTATGCAAGAATTACATAAAAAATGCGCAAGATTTTCCGTGCCAGATTATTTCGATACTTTTGAATTTTTGTGACATTTTCGTAATAACAGCGACTTTTTCGCTGACGTGTCAACAAATCTCCGGGAATAGTAATGGCATTTTGCGTAATTACGTTTTTTAGTAAATTCAGCAAACAGTGCTGAAGTTGTCGCAAGTATGTCGGTAGGTAATGTAAGACAAGGAGCAATTAATGTAAGCGGAAAAAGTATCCATCGAGCTAGAAACAGTTCGACCAAAGATCACTTAAACCAAATGACGTGTCATCAACAGCTAACGAGTCACCATAATACAAAGAAGAAAACAGGGCGTTGTTGTTGAAGCAGGTAGCTAGGAGAAACGTGCTTTCAAGAGATGAGAGCTCAATAGTTTGGGATCCAGAAGAAAGCAGGTTGTTGTTGGTTTTTATCTTCGTCTCAAATACCAAGAAAGAGCTTGTGGAGTTTCTCTTGGTGGTATGGGTACTTGCAAGAGAGGAAGCCAATTAGATTCTAGTAGAAAACAATCGTAGATGACCAACATTTTTCTGGGAAAAAAATTTAAAAATACATAAACTTTATAATATTTGTTAAAAAAATACACAAATTATTTTAACTCTTATTTTAAATCATAAACTATAAATATTGTTCGAAAAATACACAAACTTTTAATTTTCTAATTTCGACACCGTCAAGATAACACATGTTAGAGATGTTAACAAATTATAACAAACTTGTTAAATTTATTAACGCCGTTTTAAATTTAACATAAGTCTCAAAATTTCATTTTTTCTGCTTCCCTAAACCCACTTCTTCTTCCCCTAAATCTAAAAATACTTACGTCTGTTTCTACTAATTATCATCACACAATTCAAAATTTCAAAGGAAAAGCAAAACCTTGGAGCCTAGAGGTGTATAATTCACTTATATGAAATCAGAATGAGATGAGATTTTCAAAACCAACAAAAAGGAACGCATAAACCCAATTCACAAATATAACACATCAGACAAAACTCATGTGAATAATTCCACACAAAAACATTCAACGATCTAGAACTACAATCGAGTGGGCAAGATCTGTTTTTACCGGCAGCATATTTGTTTATTATTACGACCAAATTGAAGAAGCATATAAAAGCCACTCATTTTGTAAAACCCTCAAATTTTCGAAAAAAAAACCAAAAGTTGCCTTTAAATTACAAACATAGAAGGCGGAAATGTTCATTTAACGACACATACGTTAGGGTTTTTAGATTTGGGGTTTTTAGATTTAGGATTTTTAGATTTAGGAGAAGAAAAAATATGTTTAGGGAAGAAGAAATGAAATTTCGAGACTTACGTTAAGTTTAAAACAGCGTTAATAAACTTAACACCGTTTATTATACTATGTTAACATCCTTAATGTCTGTTATTATGTCGGTGTCAAAATTACGAAATTAGAAAATTCGTATCTTTTTTGAAAAATATTTATAATTCATGATTTAAAATAGTAGTCAAAATAATTTATATATTTTTCTAGCAAATTGTACAAAATTTGTGTAGTTTTAAGGGTTTTTTCCATATTTTTTTGGATTAAAGTTTTGTTTTTTTTGTTGTTGTAAAATTCTCTTATTTTTGGTTACTACTCGTAAGTATTTTCCTAGATCTGACTTAATGTTTTATATTTGTTCTATGAATGTAGAACATCAAAATAGTTGTAATATAGTGGTAAGTATTCCTGTTTCTCACGCAATGATCTGGGTTTGACCCCTCGCTATGCTAGTTTTTTTTTTTAAATTTGTTTTTCCTATATTTTTTATATTTTTTTTCTTTTTCCTTGTTATATTTTTTTTCAAAAAAAATTTCATATAATTTAAAATTACACAAAATTTTTATTCTACTTAACAACTATAGTAAATATTCAAAAAAAATATAAAAATTGTTCCCCATCAGAATCTTGTCGCGAACCACGACGGAGACATTCCCCATATGATTGTATTTCATCTAAAAAAATTGAAGCTGATGTTTCATATCTTTATAATCTTCATAAAAACTAAATTAGAGTAATTGATGATGTTTTTCTTGTACATGCATATTCGTGGATCGAAATTATAGTTAAGGAAAAGGTTGTAAATTAATGATCATGAAATAGTGAATGGTTAAAATATGCGATTAGGCTATAATTTAGACTACGATTAGATTAATATGATAAAGATGTGTTAAGTATATAAGCCACAAGTTTACTATCTTACATAATAAGAAACCCTTTTACAACTTCAAAGATACACAATTTCAAAGGTTTTTCATATGGTATCAAAACATTTTACCTAACTATTATGCGATTAAATTTCAATTTTGAGATTTCCAAAATCATTAATACAAATTCTGTTTTTTTTTTATTGTTTCTTGTTTTTTTTCTTTTGGTTGACCTGGTTTTGTCGATCTCTCTACGACTAACAATTTTCGACGAGGAGTTCAAAATCATCTCTTGTTTCAGAAAAATTGCAATCTTGTATTATGATTACAAATTGCTAACCCTGGAACGTTCATCTCAAAGTCGTTGTTGCATGGTCTTAAATACGATGAATGGACCATGGATATTCCTTTGGCACTTAAAGCATGCAAGAAATTTAGTTTTGCCGATTGATCGATATTGATTCCAGATGAAACATCTCCTGATTTTGAGGATAAGGTTGCAAACAATGTCTCTGCTTCCTGGATGAAACTTACCATAGATGAGAATATCTCTGCTTCTTTGTCTCATCTTGATGTTTTTCATGAACTTTGGACACACATTTAAAAGCGATTTGGTGTTAATAATGGTCAACATGTTCAACATCTCAAACATGAGTTAGCGACTTGTCGTAAAAAAAGATTGATTATTGAAGCATACTACGACACATTTACTAAATTTTGGAGAAATTTGGCTAACTACCAAATAGCTAAAACAATGGAGGAGGTTCACAAAGAAAGTGAAGATGATAAACTCTATTATCATGGGATTGGACTAAACAATGAAGGTGTTAGTTTCATGGTTCAAACTGCACAAAAATATGACATTTCATCAAAAACAGGTTGTGTACTCATTGTAGTCGTAATGGTCACTTGTCTGAAAACTGTTTTTGTTTAATTGGGTATCATCATAATATGACTAAAAATCTCAAAATTGATCTCCAAGACATTTGGTATCTACTGGTGCAGGTCGTGGTTCGTGCAATAATGCGATGAATTCCGCAGAAGGATATGGAGGTCGCGACTTAGCTCATGCTAATGTTGTTTGCATTTCATGTAGCACCGTCATCTGTTCTAACTTCTATTTTTCGTAATACGAATTGAATGGGGGTTAGTGGGTTGTTTGATGCTCAATGGAGATTAGTGGATTGTTTGATGCTCAATGGAAAATATTGGTTCACATGCTTGAGGAACGTACAACTAATACTTCTGAATGTAAGTTTGGTACATTTTTTTCAAATCATGGATTATTGATATATGAGGTTCTAATCACATGACTGGAAATATTGAATTTTTAACTGATGTTTGTGACATGGAAACAGTTTTAATAAGTTTTCCAATGGTAGTTTTACTGCTGCAATAAAATATGGGCGCGTAAGATTGGGTTTTTGTTTAGGTCTTCAAGACGTGTTTTTTGTTGATGGTTTACAGTGCCATCTCATATCCGTTTCATAGTTAACTATCATTTCTATCTTTTCAGATTATTGATAAAATTTGTTTAATTCATGATCATGATGATGCTAATTGGTGCGGGTAAGAAAAAAAATAGTTTGTACTTTTTCCCGGCAGTCGTAGTCGCATCAACTTTACAAACAAGAAGCATCTTCACATTTTCAAAATTTTATTCATCTTGTTGAGCACCAATTCATCCACCAAGTTAAGACAATTTAAAGTGATAGCGGCTTGGAATTTCTTTGCCTATTGGATTTCTTTGATTAGAAGGACATTATTCATGAAACGCCATGTGTTGGCATGCCGCAACAAAATGATCGTGTCGAGTGTAAGCATCGCCATATCCTCAATGTCACTAGAAGTCTTCAAATTTAAGCTAGCTTTCCGGTTGAATTTTGGAGTTATTGTGCACTTACTGCTGCATATCTCATTAATAGGTCTCCGTTTTCACTTGCAAGACACCTTTTGAGTTGATTTATAATCGGCCACCTTCTATGAATCATCTTTTTGTATTTGGCTGTCTTTGTTATGTTCACAACCAGAAATATATAGGAGATAAATTGGAAAGTCGCAACAACAAATTAGGTTTCTTGTATCCTTTTACAAAGAAAGGCTTGGGTGTTTATAATATTGACACCTACATCTTTAGTCTTGCTAAGCCATTTTCTCGATGAACTTTGGTGAACAAAAACATTAAGTGGATCAGGAGTATTATCGTCTTAGTGGATCTTCTTAGTGCCATCACACCGGTTTCTTCATCCTCTATTTCACCACCGTCTGTTGCTCAGGAGGAAATGAAGCTCTTGGTCATGGTCATCCTAAGAAACAACTACCTGTCAAGCTTTCTGACTATATTGTCACTTTTCTTCATAGCCTCATCCTTGTACAACATTATATCCTCTAGATAATTATATTTCAAGCTCCAAATTTTCAGCCTATTATCAAGCATATCTCATAGCTATAACATTTGTTGTCGAGCCCATCTCCTACAAAGAAGCTATCATTGATGCAAATTAGAGGTGTGCTATCAAAGATGAAAATGAGTCACTTGACAAAAGTGGTACTTGGACGATTCAAGATTTACCATCCGGTAAGAAAGCTCTCGGTTGTAAGTAGATTTTTCAGATAAAGATAAAATTTGATGGTACGCTTAAACGTTACAAAGCAAGACTTGTGGTCCTTGGTACGTAGCAATAAAATTCGAAGGTATTAACTATACAAAAACATTTGCATCCAGTATTAAAATGGTAATTGTTCGTGTTTTTCTACAACAAGCAGTCTCTCTTGATTGGGAAGTTTATCAAATATACAACCATAACGCGTTTCTCCACAGTGATCTTCATGAAGAAGTTTATACGCAACTTCTCTCTAGTTTTCTTACTTATGATCAAACCAAGATATGCTGCTTGCACAAATTTTTGTATGGTTGAAAACAGGCACCTTGTTGTTGGTTTGCAAAGTTTGGCTCAGCTTCAAAGAATTACAGTTTTGCTCAAAATGTCTTTGATTACTCGTTATTTACATATCACAATCTTGCTATCTTATATGTTATAGCGGTATTGGGCCATAATTTAGACTACGATTAGATTAATATGATTGTCTTAATTAAGTTAAAAGTATGTTATGTATATAAACCACAATCTTACTATCTTATATAATAAGAAATCTTTTTACAACTTCAAAATTTTTTCACAACTTGATAACAAAGATAAAATGTATGATCATCACAAAAGTTGGAATTACAAAATATTTTTTCTATTATTATTGATTGTACGCTAATTATTTTTTTATCATTATTGATTATACTAGTATTGTTTGTTTCGTCGCCGCTAACAAAGATAAAATGTATGATCATCAGAAAAAGTTGGAACTGCAAAATATTTTTTTCTATTATTATTGATTGTGTGCTAAATATTTTTTATCATTATTAATTATATTAGTCTTGTTTGATTGGTCACCACAGATGGTTGCAGTTGCGGTCAACACTACAGCTACGGCTGCGACATATATTGATCATTTGTCTACCGCCGGCTGCAATATATATATTGTTCATTTGTTTGCCGCCGGTGGTTGCGGTTGCGGTTGATCGCATATTTTTAGTCGCAACATTGTTTTAATCAACAGTCAAAAAAATTGCGATGCATGATGCAACGTCTGATCTCTACATCTGTCATAGGTAAATATAACAGTTAAACGAACAACAATCTGCCACAACTACAATACAATTTAATCGAACATGACCACTTTAAAACATGGAAATTATTAAAAATAATTTGTTTCTTTTGAACTAACAATTCTAAATGAGGCTTTGCTAAAAGACTTGACTTGCGACAAATCGAAATGTTGAACCTTTTGAATAGAATGAAAGAATGTTATCCAAACTCATGTATTGCTTATTTAATATCATTAACGATTTGAGTTTGAATTATTTTTCTGTCAATATTTACGGTCAGTAATATCATAAAAAATCGTTTATTATATCTATAAAAAATATTTAATTAAAAACTTAATTTATGAGAATTTAGTGAAACATTTTATTGAAAAAGGAAGATTATACCTTCCTCGTTTTAAATTGTGGTTTTGTTTTGGATATTTATATTGTATAGAGATTATTTATTTATTTTTAAAGAATATTGAAAGAAACTCTGTTCTGAAACTGTTTTTTACGCCAAAGGTGAACATTAAGTATATCATCTGTGCAATTACCATTGGTTGTTACTCTCTAAGTCATCAAAGTTTCTATTTTTAATCAATAGAGATTTATATTATTGCAGTAAAATAATCATTGCAGAATTAATATGTTTATTCCTTCAATAAGATGTCCACTCACCAACAACATTAGCTAAACTAATCAATATACCATTTCAGTAAAAATCAAATCACATAGACACTTATCCTCGTGTCCATAATTCGGTTTTCTACCTGTAACTGTCCCAAACCGGAAACAAATTTACCGACAATCGTGATATTAGACTAGCCAATACAATCACGACACGTGGATATCGAGAATCTGGCGCGGCTACTTTTTTTTAGTCGAAGGTAAACTAACCAACCCTTTGCCATTTGGAAAAGACAAAACGAGATTGGCTGAACGAGATCTACACCGCTGGTTTTCTATCTTATCAATCCAAGGGCTGGGACTCGTGGAGGTACTACCCGGTCAAAGTAATGCGTTGCCGTTGATTATTGACACGTGTCTATATCAGATCTCCAGTTTGACAGATAGACAATGCTAGAGATTACCTGGAACGCCGGTGGCCAACCGAATTCCAAAACGAGACAAAAAAGCTTCTTCTTCTCTCTCTGTATCTTTCTCTCTGTATCTTTCTCTCTCAAGAAAACTAGAAAGTAGAAACCTTTCTGAAATTGTCTTTCGTCAATTCTCTTCTTTCTTCTTCTTTTAATACCATAACTTTTTTCTCTTCCTGGGTTTCCGATAATTGCTTCAAGAGGATCTGACGGCAAAGAGGATCATCATTTTCATCTGTGAAAAATTTCAGTTTTGTGGTAATTTTCTTTTTTCTCGGAATTATCTTCTCACTTCGAGATTTCCTTTTATTTTCATTAGTCTAAGAGCTGAATTCATCGAGATTCTGGAATTTTTTTAGCTCGAGTTTAGTGATTTGAAGTTTCTGGGTTTGATTTTGTGAATTAGCTTCTTTAAATTCAAAATAGGTAATGAATAATCGATTGTTTGATCTGACCTAACAAAAAGTAGAAAACTTCACCTCTGGAGTAGCTGATTCTGGACCCTATTAAACAAAGTTCTATTTGGGAGCTTGAATCGGTACTTAATTAAAACTTGTAGAAGTTTGGATCGTTGGTGCGTGTGGTGGTTAGTGGATTTGTTGAGCCTGCTAATGCCATCTTAATCAAGATCGAAGATCTGGTGATTTTGGTTTTGGGAATTTATGAAAATATTATTTCTTGGCTTTGAATTTGACCTTCAGGAGGAAGGTTCCTGTAAGTTTGTAAAGGTCTTTTCATGAAGTTTGTTTCTATCAAAGTCTGATCCTTATAAGTTGGTGTTATTTGATCTATATATAGAGGGAGTAAAGGAGCACGAGGAATTGTTACTGAAAGAGACTCTTTTCCGGATTGCTGATAGATTTATATGATTTGAGAGAACTTAGCGCCGAATATGGATTTTTCACCTTTGCTAACGGTTCTAGAGAAAGATTTCAACAAGGTTGATGCTTCTGCACCAGAAATTGATGCTTTAGAGAATTTAGAAGTTGACACTAAACAAATAAGCAAAGGAAAGCCTCCGAGACACCTTTCTTCCATGCAACATATCACTAGATCTACCACTGGAACTACTAGGCTGCAGGTTGCAGTCAATGCGGTAATAACTTATATGACCCACAATTTCTGGATTTCTTTTTTTTTTTGGTTTAGTGCAATTCGAATGATATAGTTGGTTTCTGTTTTGTGCAGGATGTTGATGTTTGTAATTTGGTTATGAAGTCACCTGAAGATAAATCAGAGTTTTTTCCTGTGTACCGATCAGGAAGTTGCGCTGAACAAGGAACAAAACAGTTCATGGAAGATGAACACATTTGCATCGATGATCTTGTTGAACATCTTGGTGCAGCTGTTGAATTCTCATCTCTTGGAGCCTTCTATGGGGTGAGTGTACCCGAAGAAGCATAGATGCAGCTCATTATGAATCTTTATTTCTTTTGTACTTGTACTATAACAATTATTACGGTTATAAGTATTTAACATTGCTGATAATGTCTTTCGGCAGGTATTTGATGGCCACGGAGGCACAGATGCAGCACTCTTTGTTAGAAAGAACATACTGAGATTTATCATAGAGGACTCCTATTTCCCAATATGTGTAAAGAAGGCAATTAAGAGTGCTTTCTTGAAAGCTGATTACGAATTTGCAGATGATTCTTCTCTTGACATCTCTTCAGGAACCACAGCACTTACTGCTTTTGCTTTTGGAAGGTAAGTGGCATTTAAATTCATGTTTACGAATTTAGGAAATCATATGTCATCAACTGTCAAATCATCAGTTCTGCTTTTAAGTCCAATTTTGTCAGGTTGCATATGTGTGTAGGATAAGAATAAGGCAGTTTGATTCGTTACCCTCACACTTGGTGGAAAGACTTATTTTTTTACAATAATTCTTTGTAGTTTTGATTTGATTTTGACAAGTAATTGCTACTTTCTTTACAGGAGGTTGATAATTGCAAATGCTGGTGATTGCCGAGCAGTTCTGGGGAGAAGAGGTAGAGCAATTGAGTTGTCGAAAGACCACAAGCCAAACTGCACTGCGGAGAGAGTGAGAATAGAAAAATTAGGTGGAGTTGTATATGATGGCTACCTCAACGGGCAACTATCAGTTGCACGTGCCATTGGAGACTGGCACATGAAAGGTCCCAAAGGCTCTGCTTGTCCTCTAAGCCCAGAGCCAGAGTTACAAGAGACGGATTTGAGTGAAGATGATGAGTTCTTGATAATGGGATGTGATGGTCTGTGGGATGTAATGAGCAGTCAATGCGCTGTGACAATCGCAAGGAAAGAACTGATGATTCATAATGATCCAGAGAGATGCTCTAGAGAGCTTGTGAGAGAAGCCCTTAAACGGAACACATGTGACAATTTAACAGTGATTGTTGTGTGCTTCTCTCAAGATCCTCCACAGAGGATAGAGATACGAATGCAGTCACGGGTAAGGCGGAGCATATCTGCAGAAGGGTTAAACTTACTAAAAGGGGTGCTTGATGGTTACCCATGATGACCCTGAATGAAATAAAGGTATGGAAAGTTTCTACATTGCTTTGTGAGATAATTGCCAAGTTAGAGTGTTATAGGCTTACAAGTTGTGATCTGAGTATGTTGCTTGTTACCAATATTAGTATTCAACAATCCATCGAGATTTCAGATGGATGCATCTCGCGTTGTAAATATTTTTGTTCTTTTAACTTTGTCCACCCTATTCCTTTTTAAGAATATTTTCAGAATTTCTTATTGGATTATAAGCTCTCTCAAATGCAGGGATATTTGAGCAAACCCCAAGTGGTTGAATGAATTGTTACAGTTGAAGCTAGAGAGATTGATGTTAGAGTAATACTTTGATGGTTACTTTCTTTTCAAGTTATATAAATACAAGCATGCTAAGTTTGAAGTAGTGCTAAAGCGATGTCTTTTGGCTCTTGACACTGATGGAAAGCATTGTAGTTGAAGCTCCAAGAATTAGGAGTGAGCACAGATCAAATACTTTAGGATTTTATAACATCTGGATCCAGATCTATCTGTTTTTTAATTACCCTAATCTAAATCTGAATACTATGGATATCCAAGCAACGCTTGTATATGTCTGAACTATATATATTATTTAAATTACAATTTTTTTAAATTAAACTACATATTTTTAATATATTAATTAAAAAATATTTTAATAAAGTAATTTTACATTCATATATAATTTACATTTATGCCACATATCAACCATAAAAAAGTATTTTAAAACAAATATTACTTAAAACATAATTTACTAAAATATTTATAAAAATTACATTACACAAATATTTAACAATATACTATATATAAATTTATAATATTTCGATATAAAAAAACACAATATAAAACAAAATATTAAAATTTTATAAAATTAATCAAACAAAATATAAAACAAAAATTTGTTTAAATTAAATATTTATCACATTTATAATTTTTTATCTATTTAATAATATTATCTATCCAAAATATATATAATTTAAATTCATTTGTATAATCCAATTTTAATGTATATTTTATTTGTATAATCAATATTAAAAAATTTAAAAAAATTATTTTAAATCAGAGATAAATATATACATTTTTTAATTTATATTTACTAAATAAATAATTAATTATAATATATGGAAAAAAATTTCCACATAAGTCAATGCATCTAAATCTAGTATTATTATAATTAATAAGTCATTATCCGAAAATGGATCCGGGTCCCGGGATCCATAACATTTATTATTTGGATCCAGATCCGTTATACTATCTTTTGTTAGATCATAAGAAATGAATAATGAGATTGATTGATGGTTAGGGTAAAATCTTGTCAGATCTCAATTCAAAATCCGTATTCTTCTATAATCTTAAATAGAATTTACACTCTCAAATAGAATGTCGTATTTATATGGTTTAATTCTACTTATACTATTAGGAATCTTAATCGATGCATATGTAATATGTTTACATTTTATTTTGTCATGGGACAAGTCTTTGGTCGAACTCAAGAAGATTGGACAACATTCACAATGGAGAATCATTGGACAATTAAAATGATAACTATGCACATAAAAATTAAAAAATTAAATAAACTAATCAATTAAACAGTTAAGAAATTATAATAATAAGTAAAATTTCAAAAATAACATGATTAGGATATTATAATTATACAAAAACACATCATTGTTTATTGTCTATTTTTAAAATATCATTTTTGTATGCTTTTATACAAATTTATAAACATTCATAAGCTAAGTTATAAAGTTTATAAGGTTTCATAACATTTTTATAAGATCGTACAAAATAGTTATCAAAATTTATAAATGCATATAACTCACATTACAGAATGAGAAAAATTTACAAACTATCATGAACTAAATGATAAAATAATATTNGTGTTTCTTCCGTTGCATTTCGCCGTCTTCGTGTTTGTTTTGAAGTTTTATTTTCGAGTTTTTCTATCGTAGCTACGTTGTCTCTTCCGTCTCAGCACTTGTCGTCTACTATCTTTGATATATTTTCATATTTTTTGTCATGCATTGTGTAAAAATTATTTATTGTCATAAACCGACATTTGTTATAGATTTTATGACATATTAAATCGTTTGTTATAAATTTTATGAAACTCCGACACGAAATCCGGTAAACTTTCGTTCATTTAGATTCAAGTACATTTTTTGAATTTCGTGTATATTTGATGACAGACTTATTTATAAAAGATGACAGATTTATTTGCTCATATTACTGTTGAATATTGGCCGAATATTTAATTGATATTATTGGCAGATTTACTGAAGACTTTACTAAAGTTAGTGATGCTAAACTAATGTGTATATAATGATAGACTTATGTGTATATGATGACATACTTATTTCTAATTGATGACAAACTTATTTCTAATTAATGACAAACTTATTTTTCAAATTTTTTCTATTAGGTATGAATAATTTAGTGAATAAGAATTACCCTATGTATTTTTATCTAGAGGATAAAACGCCTATGCAAAACTGGAGTATGAATCACAATTCTTTTTTGTCCAATGTACAAATGATAGAAGAAGCCGTTGGTAGTTTCCCTAACATCTTCTTCGGACATGTAGCTCAATTCGATATCATATTGATTTCTATAGACCTTGTATTCTTCATAAACCATCATCAACAAATCTTCAAAACGTGTCTTGGCATTTGCGGATAATATTTTACACTCTTTCTTGTTGTCGACATTGAATGACCATAGATTTTTTTCGAAAATCCATTCACCACAAACAAGAATTATGTATTCCATCGAGAAAATTGATATAGAAAACTTTTTTACGTGAACGAATGTGAAGAAAATGAGTAAAAATTACTACTTTTGAGTTCAACTAAAAAATTTGATATGCTCGAGGTTGAAAAAGACGCGGCGGCTAACAATAAAATCGTCTCATACATGATTTTCAAAGAGGGTTAAAATTGGCATTTTGAAAATTAATAAATCTGCCATTAAATGTTTATTATGATCCAAAAGTATGCTATGTATATAAAATCCAAAAATTTAGTTTAGTTCTAATTAAATCTGTTGATTCGTGCAAGAAATCCAATTGTCGTAATAGACAAATTTAATGAAAATCTGTTTTGTTGTTAAAAAAATTTGTCAAGTCGAAATATTAGTATAATAATTATTTTGTGAATCTTATTGGATAGCAGATTTGCTGTAAATCTGCCATAAGAAAAATAAATCTACGAGGTTGCTTTTCCAAAAATAAGTCCATAAGTCAACAGCAGACTTACTATGTGTGACCGCATACTTAATAATTCTGCTATCATATGACATTAATTGTACCGCAAATTTTATAAAAACTGTAAACGATTACGTAAAACAAAATAAATTTGTCGTATACTTTATATGTTTGTTGGCAAACTTTATATGTTTGTTGGCAAACTTTATTAAGTTTGCTGACAGACTTATTAAGTTTGTTGCAGACTTATAAAGTATGCAAGAATTACGTAAAAAACTATGCCAGATTTTCCGTGCCAGATTTATTTCGATACTTTTGAATTTTTGTGGCATTTTCGTAATAACAACGACTTTTTCGCTGACGTGTCAACAAATCTCCGGGAATAGTAATGGCATTTTGCGTAATTACGTTTTTTGTAACAACGGCGATGAATGGTAAACTCGGTAGCCAAATTATTTTAGTAATTAACGAAACATTAGAATAAAAAAAAATAATTAAGGACGAATTCACCGTCATTCTAATATTTCTTCCGTAATTTTTTTACATGCGTTTTCATTTGGAAAAAACATATTGAAATACTACAGGAAGATTCATTGTGGTTGTTTAGTAAATTCAGCAAACAGTGCTGAAGTTGTCGCAAATATGTCGGTGGGTAATGTAAGACAAGGAGCAATGTAAGCGGGAAAAGTATCCATCGAGCTAGAAACAGTTCGACCAAAGATCACTTAAACCAAATGACGTGTCATCAACAGCTAACGAGTCACCATAATACGAAGAAGAAAACAGGGCGTTGTTGTTGAAGCAGGTAGCTAGGAGAAACGTGCTTTCAAGAGATGAGAGCTCAATAGTTTGGGATCCAGAAGAAAGCAGGTTGTTGTTGGTTTTTATCTTCGTCTCAAATACCAAGAAAGAGCTTGTGGAGTTTCTCTTGGTGGTATGGGTACTTGCAAGAGAGGAAGCCAATTAGACTCTAGTAGAAATCAATCGTAGACACCAACATTTTTTTTGAAAAAAAACTTAAAAATACATAAACTTTATAATATTTACTAGAAAAATACACAAATGATTTTAATTCTCATTTTAAATAATAAACTATAAATATTGTTCGAAAAGTACATAAATTTTTTAATTTTCTAATTTCGACACCAACAAGATAACACATGTTAGAGATGTTAACAAATTATAACAAACTTGTTAAATTTATTAACGCCATTTTAAATTTAACATAAGTCTCAAAATTTCATCTTTTTTCTTCCCTAAACCCACTTCTTCTTCCCCTAAATCTAAAAATCCTTACGTCTGTTTCTACTAATTATCATCACACAATTCAAAATTTGAAAGGAAAAGCAAAACCTTGGAGCCTAGAGGTGTATAATTCACTTATATGAAATCAGAATGAGATGAGATTTTCAAAACCAACAAAGGAACGCATAAACCCAATTCACAAATATAACACATCAGACAAAACTCATGTGAATAATTTCACACAAAAACATTCAACGATCTAGAACTACAATCGAGTGGGTAAGATCTGTTTTTAGCGGCAGCGAAGTTGTTTATTATTACGTACCAAATTGAAGAAGCATATAAAAACAACTCATTTTATAAAACCCTCAAATTTTCGAAGAAAAACCCAAAAGTTGCCTTTAAATTACAAATAGAGAAGGCGGAAATGTTCATTTAACAACACAAACGTTAGGGTTTTTAGATTTAGGATTTTTAGATTTAGGGGAAGAAAAAGTATGTTTATGGAAGAAGAAATGAAATTTCGAGACTTACGTTAAGTTTAACACCGTTTATTAGTTTCAGTTAACATCCCTAATGTCTGTTATCCCTCTGGTGTCAAAATTACGAAATTAGAAAATTTGTATATTTTTGGATAATATTTATAATTCATGATTTAAAATAGTAGTCAAAATAATTTATATATTTTCTCAAACAAATATTACAAAATTTGTGTATTTTTAAAGGTTTTTTCCATATTTTTTTGAATTAAAGTTTTGTTTTTTGTTGTTGTTGTAAAATTCTCTTATTTTCGGTTAGTACTCGTAAGTATTTTCCTAGATCTGACTTAATTTTTTATATTTGTTCTATGCATGTAGAACATCAAAATAGTTGTAATATAGTGGTAAGTATTCCTGCTGGATTTGACCCCTCGCTATGCTAGTTTTTTTTTCTTTTTAAATTTGTTTTTCCTATATTTTTTATATTTTTTTCTTTTTCCTTGTTATATTTTTTTTAAAACAAATTTCATATAATTTAAAATTACACAAAATTTTTATTTTATTGAACAACTATAGTAAATATTAAAAAAAAAAAAATTGTTCACCATCAGAATCTTTTCGCGAACCACGAAGGAGACATTCCCCCATATGATTGTATTTCATCTCAAAAAAATTGAAGCTGATGTTTAATATCTTGATAATCTTCATAAAAACTAAATTAGAGTAATTGATGATGTTTTTCTTGTACATGCATATTCGTGGATCGAAATTATAGTTAAGGAAAAGGTTGTAAATTAATGATCATGAAATAGTGAATGGTTAAAATATGCGATTAGGCTATAATTTAGACTACGATTAGATTAATATGATAAAGATGTGTTAAATATATAAGCTACAAGTTTACTATCTTACACAATAAGAAACCTTTCAAAGGTTTTTTCATATGGTATCAAAGCATTGAAACTAACTATTATGCCGTTAAACTTCAATCTTGAGATTTCAAAAATCATTAATACAATTTCTGTTCTTTTGATTGTTTCTTGTTTCTTCTTCTTTTGGTTGACCTGGTTTTGTCGATCTCTCTACGGCTAACAATTTTTGACGAGAAGTTCAAAATCATCTCTTGTTTCAGCAAGATTGCAATCTCGTATTATGATTACAAATTGCTAACCCTGCGCTCATCTCAAAGTCATTTTTACGTGGTTTTAAATACGATGAATGGGCCATGGATATTCCTTTGGCATTTAAAGCATGCAAGAAATTTAGTTTTGCCGATGGATCGATATTGTGTCCCGATGAAACATCTCTTGATTTTGAAGATAAGGTTGCAAACAATGTGTTTATCTTTCCTGGATGAAACTTACCATAAATGAGAATATCTCTGCTTCTTTGTCTCATCTTGATGATTTTCATGAACTTTGGACACACATTCAAAAGCGATTTGGTGTTAAAAATAGTCAACATGTTCAATATCTCAAACATGAGTTAGCGATTTTTCATAAAAAAGGATTGGCTATTGAAGCATACTACGACACACTTAATGAAGGTGTTAGTTTCACGGTTCAAACTGCAAAAAAAAAAATATGACATTTCACCAAAAACAGGTTGTGTACTCATTGTAGTCGTAATGGTCACTTGTCTGAAAACTGTTTTTGTTTAATTGGGTATCATCATAATATGATGAAAAATCTCGAAATCGATCTCGAAGACATTTGGTATGATGGTATCTACTGGTGCAGGTCGCGGTTCGTGCAATAATGCGATGAATTCCGCAAAAGGACATGGAGGTCGCGACTTAGTTCATGCTAATGTTGTTTGCATTTCATGTAGCACCGTCATCTGTTCTAACTTCTATTTTTCGTAATACGGATCGAATGGGGATTAGTGGGTTGTTTGATGCTCAATGGAGATTAGTGGATTGTTTGATGCTCAATGGAAAATATTGGTTCACATGCTTGAGGAACGTACAACTAATACTTCTGAATGTAAGTTTGGTACATTTTTTTCAAGTCATGGATTATTGATATATGAGCTTCTAATCAAATGACTAGAAGTATTGAATGATGTTTGTGACATGGAAACAGTTTTAATAAGTTTTCCAATGGTAGTTTTACTGCTGCAATAAAATATGGGCGCGTAAGATTGGGTTTTTGTTTAGGTCTTCAAGACGTGTTTTTTGTTGATGGTTTACAGTGCCATCTCATATCCGTTTCATAGTTAACTATCATTTCTATCTTTTCAGATTATTGATAAGATTTGTTTAATTCATGATCATGATGATGCTAATTGCTGCGGGTAAGAAAAAAATAGTTTGTACTTTTTCCCGGCAGTCGTAGTCGCATCAACTTTACAAACAAGAAGCATCTTCACATTTTCAAAATTTTATTCATCTTGTTGAGCACCAATTCACCCACCAAGTTATAGCGGCTTGGAATTTCTTTGCCTATTGGATTTCTTTGATTAGAAGGACAAACGTCATGTGTTGGCATGCCTCAACAAAATGATCGTGTCGAGTGTAAGCATCGCCATATCCTCAATGTCACTAGAGGTCTTCAAATTTAAGCTAGCTTTCCGGTTGAATTTTGGAGTTATTGTGCACTTACTGCTGCATATCTCATTAATAGGTCTCCGTTTTCACTTGCAAGACACCTTTTGAGTTGATTTATAATCGGCCACCTTCTATGAATCATCTTTTTGGGTTTGGCTGTCTTTGTTATGTTCATTGACACCTACATCTTTAGTCTTGCTAAGCCATTTAATTTCTCGATGAACTTTGGTGAACAAAAACATTAAGTGGATCAGGAGTATTATCGTCTTAGTGGATCTTCTTAGTGCCATCACACCGGTTTCTTCATCCTCTATTCACCACCGTCTGTTGCTCAGGAGGAAATGAAGCTCTTGGTCATGGTCATCCTAAGAAACAACTACCTGTCAAGCTTTCTGACTATATTGTCACTTTTCTTCATAGCCTCATCCTTGTACAACATTATATCCTCTAGATAATTATATTTCAAGCTCCAAATTTTCAGCCTATTATCAAGCATATCTCATAGCTATAACATTTGTTGTCGAGCCCATCTCCTACAAAGAAGCTATCATTGATGCAAATTAGAGGTGTGCTATCAAAGATGAAAATGAGTCACTTGACAAAAGTGGTACTTGACGATTCAAGATCTACCATCCGATAAGAAAGCTTTCGGTTGTAAATAGATTTTTCATATAAAGATAAAATTTGATGGTACGCTTGAACGTTACAAAGCAAGACTTGTGGTCCTTGATACGTAACAATAAAAATTGAAAGTGTTGACTATACAAAAACATTTGCATCCAGTATTAAAATGGTAATTGTTCGTGTTTTTCTACAACAAGTAGTCTCTCTTGATTGGGAAGTTTATCAAACAGACATGCATAACGCGTTTCTCCACAATGATCTTCATAAAGAAGTTTATACGCAACTTCTCTCTGGTTTTCTTACTTACGATAAAACCAAGATATGCTGCTTGCACAAATTTTTATATGGTTGAAAACAGGCACCTTGTTGTTGGTTTGCAAAGTTTGGCTCAGCTTCAAAGAATTATAGTTTTGCTCAAAATGTCTTTGATTACTCGTTATTTACATATCACAATCTTGCTATCTTATATGTTATAGGGGTATTGGGATATAATTTAGACTACGATTAGATTAATATGATTGTCTTAATTAAGTTAAAAGTATGTTATGTATATAAATCACAATCTTACTATCTTATACAATAAGAAATCTTTTTACAACTTCAAAATTTTTTCACAACTTGATAACAAAGATAAAATGTATGATCATCAAAAAAGTTCGAACACAAAATATTTTTTCTATTATTATTGATTGTACGCTAAATATTTTTTTAGCATTATTGATTATACTAGTTTTGTTTGTTTGGTCATCGCAGGCAGTTGCGGTTGCAGTCAACACTGCGGCTGCGACTACGACATATGTCGTTCATTTATCTACTGTCGGCGGTTGCGATTGCGGTTGATCACATATTTTTAATCATACGTTGTTTTAATAAGCGATCGAAAAAATTACGACGGAAGATACAACGTTTGATCGCTCCATCTATCGTAGATAAATATGGTAGTTAAACGAACAAAAATCTGCCGCAACTGTGCATTTTAATCGAACATGACAATTATTAAAAATATTGTTTCTTTTGTTTCTTTTGAACATGAAAATTATTAAAAATAATTTGTTTCTTTTGAACTAACAATTCTAAATGAGGCTTTGCTAAAAGACTTGACTTGCGACAAATCGAAATGTTTTACCTTTTGAATAGAATGAAAGAATGTTATCCAAACTCATGCATTGCTTATTTAATATCATTAACGATTTGAGTTTGAATTATTTTTTTGTCAATATTTACGGTCAGTTATATCATAAAAAATCGTTTATTATATCTATAAAAAATATTTAATTAAAAACTTAATTTATGAGAATTTAGTGAAACATTTTATTGAAAAAGGAAGATTATACCTTCCTCGTTTTAAATTGTGGTTTTGTTTTGGATATTTATATTGTATAGAGATTATTTATTTATTTTTAAAGAATATTGAAAGAGACTCTGTTCTGAAACTGTTTTTTACGCCAAAGGTGAACATTAAGTATATCATCTGTGCAATTACCATTGGTTGTTACTCTCTAAGTCATCAAAGTTTCTATTTTTAATCAATAGAGATTTATATTATTGCAGTAAAATAATCATTGCAGAATTAATATGTTTATTCCATCAATAAGATGTCCACTCACCAACAACATTAGCTAAACTAATCAATATACCATTTCAGTAAAAATCAAATCACATAGACACTTATCCTCGTGTCCATAATTCGGTTTTCTACCTGTAACTGTCCCAAACCGGAAACAAATTTACCGACAATCGTGATATTAGACTAGCCAATACAATCATGACACGTGGATATCGAGAATCTGGCGCGGCTACTTTTTTTTAGTCGAAGGTAAACTAACCAACCCTTTGCCATTTGGAAAAGACAAAACGAGATTGGCTGAATGAGATCTACACCGTTGGTTTTCTATCTTATCAATCCAAGGGCTGGGACTCGTGGAGGTACTACCCGGTCAAAGTAATGCGTAGCCGTTGATTGTTGACACGTGTCTATATCAGATCTCCAGTTTGACAGATAGACAATGCTAGAGATTACCTGGAACGCCGGTGGCCAACCGAATTCCAAAACGAGACAAAAAAGCTTCTTCTTCTCTCTCTGTATCTTTCTCTCTCAAGAAAACTAGAAAGTAGAAACCTTTCTGAATTTGTCTTTCGTCAATTCTCTTCTTTCTTCTTCTTTTAATACCATAACTTTTTTCTCTTCCTGGGTTTCCGATAATTGCTTCAAGAGGATCTGACGGCAAAGAGGATCATCATTTTCATCTGTGAAAAATTTCAGTTTTGTGGTAATTTCCTTTTTTCTCGGAATTATCTTCTCACTTCGAGATTTCCTTTTATTTTCATTAGTCTAAGAGCTGAATTCATCGAGATTCTGGAATTTTTTTAGCTCGAGTTTAGTGATTTGAAGTTTCTGGGTTTGATTTTGTGAATTAGCTTCTTTAAATTCAAAATAGGTAATGAATAATCGATTGTTTGATCTGACCTAACAAAAATTAGAAAACTTCACCTCTGGAGTAGCTGATTCTTGACCCTATTAAACAAAGTTTTATTTGGGAGCTTGAATCGGTACTTAATTAAAACTTGTAGAAGTTTGGATCGTTGGTGCGTGTGGTGGTTAGTGGATTTGTTGAGTCTGCTAATGCCATCTTAATCAAGATCGAAGATCTGGTGATTTTAGTTTTGGGAATTTATGAAAATATCATTTTCTTGGCTTTGAATTTGACCTTCAGGAGGAAGGTTCCTGTAAGTTTGTAAAGGTCTTTTCATGAAGTTTGTTTCTATCAAAGTCTGATCCTTATAAGTTGGTGTTATTTGATCTATATATAGAGGGAGTAAAGGAGCACGAGGAATTGTTCCTGAAAGAGACTCTTTTCCGGATTGCTGATAGATTTATATGATTTGAGAGAACTTAGCGCCGAATATGGATTTTTCACCTTTGCTAACGGTTCTAGAGAAAGATTTCAACAAGGTTGATGCTTCTGCACCAGAAATTGATGCTTTAGAGAATTTAGAAGTTGACACTAAAAAAATAAGCAAAGGAAAGCCTCCGAGACACATTTCTTCCATGCAACATATCACAAGATCTACCACTGGAACTACTAGGCTGCAGGTTGCAGTCAATGCGGTAATAACTTATACGACCCACAATTTCTGGATTTCTTTTTTTTTGGTTTAGTGCAATTCGAATGATATAGTTGGTTTATGTTTTGTGCAGGATGTTGATGTTTGTAATTTGGTTATGAAGTCACCTGAGGATAAATCAGAGTTTTTTCCTGTGTACCGATCAGGAAGTTGCGCTGAACAAGGAGCAAAACAGTTCATGGAAGATGAACACATTTGCATCGATGATCTTGTTGAACATCTTGGTGCAGCTGTTGAACTCTCATCTCTTGGAGCCTTCTATGGGGTGAGTGTACCCGAGGAAGCATAGATGCAGCTCATTATGAATCTTTATTTCTTTTGTACTTGTACTATAACAATTATTACGGTTATAAGTTCTAACATTGCTGATAATGTCTTTCGGCAGGTATTTGATGGCCACGGAGGCACAGATGCAGCACTCTTTGTTAGAAAGAACATACTGAGATTTATCATAGAGGACTCCTATTTCCCAATATGTGTAAAGAAGGCAATTAAGAGTGCTTTCTTGAAAGCTGATTACGAATTTGCAGATGATTCTTCTCTTGACATCTCTTCAGGAACCACAGCACTTACTGCTTTTGCTTTTGGAAGGTAAGGGGCATTTAAATTCATGTTTACGAATTTAGGAAATCATATGTCATCAACTGTAAAATCATCAGTTCTGCTTTTATGTCCAATTTTGTCAGGTTGCATATGTGTGTAGGATAAGAATAAGGCAGTTTGATTCGTTACCCTCACACTTGGTGGAAAGACTTATTTTTTTACAATAATTCTTTGTAGTTTTGATTTGATTTTGACAAGTAATTGCTACTTTCTTTACAGGAGGTTGATAATTGCAAATGCTGGTGATTGCCGAGCAGTTCTGGGGAGAAGAGGTAGAGCAATTGAGTTGTCGAAAGACCACAAGCCAAACTGCACTGCGGAGAGAGTGAGAATAGAAAAATTAGGTGGAGTTGTATATGATGGCTACCTCAACGGGCAACTATCAGTTGCACGTGCCATTGGAGACTGGCACATGAAAGGTCCCAAAGGCTCTGCTTGTCCTCTAAGCCCAGAGCCAGAGTTACAAGAGACGGATTTGAGTGAAGATGATGAGTTCTTGATAATGGGATGTGATGGTCTGTGGGATGTAATGAGCAGTCAATGCGCTGTGACAATCGCAAGGAAAGAACTGATGATTCATAATGATCCAGAGAGATGCTCTAGAGAGCTTGTGAGAGAAGCCCTTAAACGGAACACATGTGACAATTTAACAGTGATTGTTGTGTGCTTCTCTCAAGATCCTCCACAGAGGATAGAGATACGAATGCAGTCACGGGTAAGGCGGAGCATATCTGCAGAAGGGTTAAACTTACTAAAAGGGGTGCTTGATGGTTACCCATGATGACCCTGAATGAAATAAAGGTATGGAAAGTTTCTACATTGCTTTGTGAGATAATTGCCAAGTTAGAGAGTGTTATAGGCTTACAAGTTGTGATCTGAGTATGTTGCTTGTTACCAATATTAGTATTCAACAATCCATCGAGATTTCAGATGGATGCATCTCGCGTTGTAAATATTTTTGTTCTTTTAACTTTGTCCACCCTATTCCTTTTTAAGAATATTTTCAGAATTTCTTATTGGATTATAAGCTCTCTCAAATGCAGGGATATTTGAGCAAACCCCAAGTGGTTGAATGAATTGTTACAGTTGAAGCTAGAGAGATTGATGTTAG
This sequence comes from Pugionium dolabratum, assembly GCA_018901945.1. NCBI lineage: Eukaryota > Viridiplantae > Streptophyta > Magnoliopsida > Brassicales > Brassicaceae > Pugionium > Pugionium dolabratum. Next base: position 58,804 of record JAEVFF010001179.1, on the reverse strand, counting down.
AGTAATACTTTGATGGTTACTTTCTTTTCAAGTTATATAAATACAAGCATGCTAAGTTTGAAGTAGTGCTAAAACGATGTCTTTTGGCTCCTGACGCTGAGGGAAACCATTGTAGTTGAAGCTCCAAGAATTAGGAGTGAGCACAGATCAAATACTTTAGGATTTTATAACATCTGGATCCAGATCTATCTGTTTTTTTAATTACCCTAATCTAAATCTGAATACTATGGATATCCAAGCAACGCTTGTATATGTCTGAACTATATATATTATTTAAATTACAATTTTTTTAAATTAAACTACATATTTTTAATATATTAATTAAAAAATATTTTAATAAAGTAATTTTACATTCATATATAATTTACATTTATACCACATATCAACCATAAAAAAGTATTTTAAAACAAATATTACCTAAAACATAATTTACTAAAATATTTATAAAAATTACATTACACAAATATTTAACAATATACTATATATAAATTTATAATATTTTGATATAAAAAAACACAATATAAAACAAAATATTAAAATTTTATAAAATTAATCAAACAAAATATAAAACAAAAATTTGTTTAAATTAAATATTTATCACATTTATAATTTTTTATCTATTTAATAATATTATCTATCCAAAATATATATAATTTAAATTCATTTGTATAATCCAATTTTAATGTATATTTTATTTGTATAATCAATATTAAAAAATTTAAAAAAATTATTTTAAATCAGAGATAAATATATACATTTTTTAATTTATATTTACTAAATAAATAATTAATTATAATATATGGAAAAAAATTTCCACATAAGTCAATGCATCTAAATCTAGTATTATTATAATTAATAAGTCATTATCCGAAAATGGATCCGGGTCCCGGGATCCATAACATTTATTATTTGGATCCAGATCCGTTATACTATCTTTTGTTAGATCATAAGAAATGAATAATGAGATTGATTGATGGTTAGGGTAAAATCTTGTCAGATCTCAATTCAAAATCCGTATTCTTCTATAATCTTAAATAGAATTTACACTCTCAAATAGAATGTCGTATTTATATGGTTTAATTCTACTTATACTATTAGGAATCTTAATCGATGCATATGTAATATGTTTACATTTTATTTTGTCATGGGACAAGTCTTTGGTCGAACTCAAGAAGATTGGACAACATTCACAATGGAGAATCATTGGACAATTAAAATGATAACTATGCACATAAAAATTAAAAAAAAAAATTAAATAAACTAATCAATTAAACAGTTAAGAAATTATAATAATAACTAAAATTTCAAAAATAACATGATTAGGATATTATAATTATACAAAAACACATCATTGTTTATTGTCTATTTTTTTAAATATCATTTTTGTATGCTTTTATACAAATTTATAAACATTCATAAGCTAAGTTATAAAGTTTATAAGGTTTCATAACATTTTTATAAGATCGTACAAAATAGTTATCAAAATTTATAAATGCATATAACTCACATTACAGAATGAGAAAAATTTACAAACTATCATGAACTAAATGATAAAATAATATTTTTATACAAATCTGTCTTTGAATTAATACATTTAAAATGGTATCCTACATATCATATTACCAAGAATTAAACACCATCCTAAAGCATATAACACCATGCAAGATTAATTCTCTTTTAACTAATTTATTTTGGTAACCAGCTAGGCCTTAGTAAATGTTTATTTGTAATCTAAATGTCTGGTGATAAATTTAAAATTGAAATAGTTACAACAAAGCTTCCAACTAATCCAATAGCTTATAAATGATCAGTTTATAATTATTATTTTAATTGGGTGATGAATTTGACATGTATGGAATAAATTGTTTTTAACCTTCTATTTAAAGTTTAAAATGATATGAGTACAACACCCAAGTTAAACTAGCTCATAAACCCTAATCTCAATATCTCTAATATATTATTTGAAAAATATTTTAAGAAAATAATCTTATTCTAACTTATTATTAACAAAAATATCATGTTGAAGTGTCATTACCACGATGGATTTCAAATAAATATATAAATAATTTAATTTACTATAATAATTACAATATATGTCATTGTTATTAATTTGGTTAGAAAACAATATATTTTTATTAAACTAACCAAAAATACTATTAAATTCGTAAAAAATTATTTATTTCTTTAATTTACATATACAAAAATTAATATTAAAATTAATTTTAAATAATATTTAAACTTATATAAATATCTAATTTATATTTACTAATAAATAATATTATATAATTTGCATGAATATAAATCTAGTATATATAAATTATGAACATCCTAATTGATTTAGGAATCATGTAGAAGTTAGAACTCATCTTTATCATCGTCAAACAACCATCAATACATCACAAATCTTAAATTGTCCTATATCGTTCATAATTCAAACATCGACTATATCTTTTTGCTTCATATTTCATGGGCAGACTAGGTGCAGTTGCTGAACGATCATGCCATGTTATGGTCTCTGTCTCCATATTCTATGAACATCCATCAAGTCTTTGGTTTTCTTGACCGATCAGAACGTTGTCCACGTGATCTTTCTTTTTCTACCAAGTCTTCTTTATGTCTTCTTGCATATCCATTTTCTAAAAGCTAATTAGGTTTCTTCCCTAAGGTCTGAATCCTAATGGTCTCTCCTAGAATCTTTAAAGACATGAAATCATGAAAAGATTAAGCACCTATAAAGTCAGCATATTATGCATATATACCCATGAATCATTAATATGCTATTTTCTTCGTTTGTGAATACTAATGTTGTTAGTTTTTTCAGCATCCTCAAAATTTATTTGCCCTTGATGATTTGATGAAGAAGACATAGTCATGGATAAGTTAGCACCGGAATCGCTATTTCTTGATTGAAATTGGCCGTATTGATCAAGAAGTATGTCAGGAGCAATTGTTGAAGCAGGCGTCATAATATTGTGATCATTGGAAGTAGTGGTTGATGGATATAGATGAGTTGAGTTGATTATAATGTGTTCAGGGAAGTTAAGCTTGGCCTTGTGACCTCTAAACTCAAATGCAGCTTTATCATAAGCTAAGGCAGCTTCTTCTGCAGTGTCGAACGTTCCAAGCCATACACGAGCTGCCTTGTTTGGGTCACGAATCTCGGCTGCCCATTTCCCCCATGGTCTTTGCCTCACACCTCTGTAGTTTCGTTGTCTCGAACTACTTTGTTCTGTGGAAATATTGAAAATTTCAAGTTCACTCTTGAAGAAAGATTAATATAATGTGCATATTAATCATATGATATGCTCATTCTAGCTCTACTTATGAAATCTATTATAGGAACCTCCACAAATATTTTCTCTTCATTAGTAATTTACTATATACTTTATCTTATGACATTACTATACAAAGTAAGTTCAATCATACATGCAATATAATACTAATACAAACTACTAAGCTCCATATCACCATGATCTATATATAAATCCTATTGAAAATTGAGTAGGACAAATTATCTCAACCGAAACATCACCTTGCAACAAATTCTAGTCAAACTTCTGAAAGGCAACAACCGAACTAGCCAAGCATGTTTGTTTGTCTACACCTTCAGAAAATCGGGACATTCATAATATTGTTTTGAATTCTAATCAATTAAACATAGGTAAAATGATTATTAAGATACTGAATTTTTGTATTTTAGTCATTTAAATATCGAATTTTTAATTAGTCATTTAAATAACAATTTATAGTTAAATGTGCCGATTTAGTTATACAATTAGTTAATTTAACACCAAAAGTAACATTGTTAACTATGTTATTTATTTTTTATTTATTGGTGTCTAGTTTTAATTGGTTAAAATAAATAATATAGTTAAAAATGTTATTTTTGCTGTTAATGTTGACTAATCGAATGCTTGCATCGACGTAATTAACTATAGATCATTATTTAAATAGTTTATTAAAAAATTTAGTATTTAAATAATTTAAATACAAAAATTCATTATTTTAATAACCAATTTCCCCTTAAAGAGTAATATATTATATATCCATTTGATGCAGCCACTAATGCATTAACAATGTCAAATCCAATAGTTAAGTCATTCCAATGTTTGTGATAAGAGGCCCATCAAAGAAAAGAAAAGACAATAACGAAGCTATATGTATAAGTAAGTAATTAGAATGAATGGATCTGATGAAATTACCTTGAGGGATTAGAGATGAAGTTGGATTCCTGGATGGTTGATCAGTGAGTTCAGAGACAAAAGCAGACACATCAGACTCCGACAAAGTTGAGCAACAACACAACTCTTGTTTCTCTTCTCTTTTTTCAGCCATTGATTCCGGTGAAAGAGGTCTCTTCCCACTATGCATCATCCGAAACTATCAATTTCAGTTTTTTTGGTAGTCAAAGATGGATTTGGGTAGAAGGAAAAGGTACAGCAAAGATGTCTAATCTTTGCATTGTGTTATATATACGCATAAGTATGTGTTTGTTGACTAGTATAGAGAGAGATTGTATACAATCTAGAGGATATTTTGGTAATAAATGACAATTTTAAAGTAAAAAAAAAAATAAAGTAAAATTAAGAATGTATAACCAAAAATATATATTTGTTTATGATTGAGTTATTTTTTGTTTCGAAACAAGTAATAAAAAGATTTATTTAATAAAAGAAGTAATAAATGAGTTTGGGGACTACTATTCTTTTCAGCACACCTCTGACCATTTATTAAAAGTTCAATGAGTATCTTATCCAAAGCACGAAGGTTCATAATAAATTCAAGATATTCAATGATTACACCGAAATAGAGTATTGTATTTCATATTTCATATAGCCTATATTTAAATAAGCTTTCACGCTATTCGGCTTGTTGAAATGGGTTTAACGTTCAATGAAAAAATCAGAGATTATTCCACTTTTAACATATTTATTATCTTATATATAATCATTTATAATTATTTATAAATATAATATAATTTTATATTTAAAATTATATAAAATATATTAAAACTAATTTTACATCTAATATGTTATAATTTTCATTTATATTATTAATATACAAATTTGCTCAAAATTTTTTTAAAATATTTAAGAAAAAAAATTAGTTTAATATTATAAATTTTTTTAATATACAAATGGCTAGACATCCGTATAGCGAGTTATACGAACAAAAATAGAATATCCATTTTTTTGACAAAAATTAAAATCGTCTAACGCCATTTCATTCATTTAATTAGAAGAAAAGAAAAATAATTTCCGACTTTGTGTTTATGAGATGAATTCGTCTTTTCAACGGTCAACATGTTCCAAGAAAAATAAAATAGTCACGTTTGTTTGCAGTTTGCATTTTACGTAAATTCGTTGATTAATACAAAGCTACGTTAGAATAGCATTGCAACATATTATGCAAACGATAAAAATTAACTATTAGTAAGTATTAAAAACTAAAACAGAATATGCAATGAATCTAATATTATTCTTATTATAAGCAGTTTGGACGATTCGTCCCATTTTAATAAATGATTAAGAGATTTGTTTTTGGTGTAGAATCTTGTCATTAACATGCATGACGTCAGTGAAATCATTTTTCAATCATCTGAAATTCGTGGTTAAATGTAAAAAAAACATAACCTGAAGTATATAAAATAAATAGAATCTGAAAGTGTATGGAATAATATATTCATTAAAAGACCAAAGATGACGTATGGGCTTACATAAATATGTTGTCAACGTTGAATTTTATATAGTCATAGCAAACCTCGCACGAACAAATCAACTCCGACAGACACACCAATCACATTATATTACAACTTTGACTTAGCATTATATATTGAAATTAATTATTTAATAATTCAAAATATTATATTACATACAAAACTAATGTATATAAATTAAAGTTATTAAAAATCATTATACTATATTTTTGATATTTGAAAAATACTGTTGGCATTAGTTACAATAAAATTGACATATTATATATTCTTAACACTATTTCATTATTCCATCTATTCATTTTTATTGTAACTATAAAACAATAAAATAACATAATTTTAATTTAAAAAAAATACTATTATATACACATTCAAAAAGTTACTAACTAAATGTCAATATAAATTAACTAGAATATGAAATGTTAATTAAAAAACGGCAAAAGAAACCTAATCTTACTTGCGTTGGCTAAGATTGATAAACAATATTTTCTTCATTTTTGATATTTTTTTGAAAATAAATTATTTTATGTTGAAAAATGACAAGCCCATCAAAATTAGAAAAATCTATTGCATGACCGAAAAAAAATTATTTTATGTTGAAAAATGACAAGCCCATCAAAATTAGAAAAATCTATTACATGACCCAAAAACTTCATAAAATTTTATACATTAAAAATTCAAAGTCTATATATATGTACATTTAGTATAACAAAACCATTTAATAAATTTTTTATATCCAGCTATATATATTTACGAGTACAAATCAATTTTAGTTTATATATATTGTTTTAAAATAGATTAAAATTGATTTGTACTGGTAGAGATATATAGTTGGATATAATTTTTTATTAAATATTTATTATTTTAATTAAGATAGACTAAAATTGATTTGCACTAGTAGAGATATATAGTTGTTAGATATAAAAATTTCATTAAATTTTTTCGTTATACTAAATGTATATCTGTATATATATAATCTTACAAGATTTTTATTGCTATTATTTTAATTAAACCAAATTATATATAATATAAAATCTTACACTGTTTTTATTATTGTTATTCACAAATATAATATAAGATACGCACAAAAATAAATTATATCCACAATATTGTTCGTTTGTCCGCCGCCGGCGGGTAGTGATACAATTATGATTATGACATATATTATTTGTTTGTATATTGTTGGCGGTTGTAGTTACAATTGATTATATATTTTTAATCGTACTGTTATTACAATCAGCAATAAAAAAAATTACGATGAATAATACAATGTCTAGATGCTACGATTAATCGTAGATAAATTGCAATAGATAAACGAACATTAATATGTTTTTTGTGATTGAAAAACGAACATAACTCACATTAAATATGTCTAAAAAATAGTTTATATATTTCACGTCTGAGCAAACTAGATGATAATTACGTTGCTGCACCTTCATATTACTTAATATGCCATCTAATTAATTAGGTAGGAGAATTTTAATAAGTATTACTTTGTGATATCAATATTTGAAAATATCACTAAAACATCCTTTTTAATGAAAATATCACTAAAAACATCCTTTTTAATGAAAATATTAAAGCTTTTTTGTTATTACAAAATATGGTACATGTGGTCCTTACACAACTACAACCCCTTTCATATTATACAAGATGAGCCTATTTTACAACATTTTTATTCTCACACATTTAAGTACAAAAACATATTCTACATGAGGAGGGAATTACAGATCTTGCAAACAAATATTATACAGTAGTTGTTGGATGTTAGGGAGATATTATGAACTCAGAAACATCACCGACATTTATGATTCCGGTGCAATTCTTTGGCTGCAATCAACTCCAATCTCTGAGAATGCTTCAACAAGTTTCGGGTAGAGTTTAGAGAGCATGATCTTGAAACCGGCGGAATTTGTGGTTGAGCTCTCATGCAGGTTCGTTGATGATCCTACATGGACGCCTTCCATATAAGCCTTGCACGCAGCTAGAACATGCTGGCCTCGCTGCGTGAAGTGATCTTTCACAAGCGTCTCGAAATGCTACAATTCAACAATACAGAGTTTATAAAAAGGTCGCTAGTGGTAATTTTCATTGTGTTGCAAAAGAAAACATACCTTTGGAGGCTTGCGGATCAATGAGATCATGGATTTGCAGGTGATGAGGAATGCATTCTCATTGTAGCTCACCGAGTTTTTCTCTCCTTCAGCTCGTCCGAGCTGTTTATCGTAGCCAGCTTCGTTGAAGTAAGGCTTCTCATTCAGAACAAGAGCTTGAAAGGAAAGAAGAACTTGAAGGATGGAGGAGCTCCGTGGGTTCCATACTTCAGTGCCAGAGCCATTCCATGTATTCAGCAGACTCAAGCAGACTCTTCCTGACTCGTACAGGTTAGGATTCAGACGCATCCCGCCTGAATGATAATGTACCATCTGTATTCATTGAGGGAGAAAAGAGTTGACAATATCATTTGTTTTAGTCCACAAACATCTTTAAACCACATGAAATCTGACTTGTCCCGACGAAACACATATTTTAAAGCGAGAGGGAGCGATAGAGAAGTTAAAGCAGTGAAACTCACTGGTGGTTCATGAGGATATTGAGGTGGGAGCATTATGTCGAAAAAGAAAAGCCCGTCGTGGTATGGTGTTCCAGGGGCACCAACTAGGGCCGCACGCAGAAGGTCCATCCTTTCCTCGTACACACGCACGTATATTGTGTCTGTTCATCACAAACAGTCAAATTCAGTGATTTTATATTCAAACAATGAATAAATTAAACAGAAAGGGTAACTAAGAACTTACTGGGAAGATCTGCTTCCAAAATGCTCCATTCTTGCTGGACTTTCTTCACCCAACTCTTTGCAACCTAAAACCAGATGAAAATGCAAAAAAGTGTTATTTAGGTAATGTTAGAATGTTAAGTATTGGTCTCAAGATTCATACCTGAGATTGCGCCAACTCTTTCCCCGAAGAAAAGAAATGATGGTCTACGCAGTCATTAACCATATCAAACTGTCTGAATCTCACTAGTTTCCCACTGTTCTCCAGCAAGGTTGAATCTACCAATGTCTTGTTTATTCCTTCGCCTTCTATAGGTAAGTTGATAATGGTGGCCATATCCACTTCACCTGAATTTGATTCAGAGATATATGATTCTGTTTCTTCTTGAACAAGGACCTCACAATCACTTTGATCTTCAGAATCTTTGCAACGTGAATGTGAACTTATAACCGAAGTGGAACCAAAAAGGCTTGATGCAAGGTTTGCTATAAATCCGATGGCAGCTTTTGGTAGGAAAAATGAACTACATTCCGAAATGTTTTTGTGGCGGCTTTCATCAACATTGTAAAGCTTCACCAGACCCTGAAAAAAGAAACGGGTACAATATAAGTCGCATAATTTATATCAAAGAACATGATAATTATACCAATGACACATCAGAAAAAACAAACTTACCATTTCCTGATTGTTTGAAGATGCTTCATCTGATTGAATAGTCTTCTGAGTTGGATTTTGACCACTGCCTTCCGAACTTACAATGCTAGAGTTGGAAAATTCAGACCTTTCCATCCTCCAAATTTCATATGGTGCAACCTGACAAACAAGTCCAGAGAATTTTTTTAACATGAAGCTAAAACCTTAGTGCTGCTTCAATGGAGTAAGCTTTTCAGTGTATAAATCCTGACTATAGGCACCGAATTACATACCTTGCTAGTAGAACCATTGGCCCATTTCACTTCCACAACACCATTTTTGAAACCTGTAACAACACCGATACTTGACAAACAATATGCACCACTGTAATCACTCTCTGTAAGTAGGTGTTTCATGTCAGTTGCAACGAATGTGTGTGCATTAGTATCAGTTTTTCCTTGTGGAAGTAGCCTGAACACCACATCGCTGAAACAAAATCCGAAGTCAGGGTGCTCAAGCAGTTCATATGCACTGACAATTTCCTCGGTCTCCTCCACGCCAACACAACATGTTGCTTGTTTCTCAACATGTGTTCTCCATTCTACCTTGACAGTTTGTTCCTTGGCATTGACAGCCTTAACAATTCCCCATCGTTTGCTGTTGCAGGTTTCCTTTTCCACAACAAACTGTTCGGGCCAAAAATCATGAGCATTAACAGCACCAACAGGAAACAACTGTTGGGAATCAACTCCCATACTGCAGTTACCATCTTGCCACATAACATCAACCTTTATCTTTGTCTTGGTAATAACAAAAAGCTCGTCCAAACTTGAGCTCTGCATATTTCTGTTCTGGAATGTCTGATGGCATTGGTTGAGATTATAGGCAACCGCATTCGGAGTTTGCCATTCTGCTACATCAGTGTGAGAAGAGTCAGGGAGTATGCACCAGTCACCACGCTGCCAACTTGCATGAGAAACACATGGTAACAAAGCTAAATTCTCAGGATTCTGCAAGGCTTGAGGTGTGGTTAGATTGCGATCACCTCCCATTACGATGGAGGCAACCCAATCGACATAGACAAGTCCTGCTTCTACAGCGGAAACCGTTCCCGCAACCTGACTCTCCCTCCAGTTCCCGCATAACCATGTAGTTGATCTGAAATCATTGGCCAGCTTTACCTGAACTCTCTGCCCTGGATAATAAGAATATTGAGAATCCTCGAGATAGTTTGGGGGAATGGCCACAAGTTTATCTTGATCGCTTACAAGGACCTCATAATTGGATCCATCGTCGAGGGTGACAGATACACGCTCAACTATTTTGTCAACCCTCCCAAGCCATGGTCCGCTAATCACATAATCACAGAGTGAGATAGAACGCAATCTTCCAAGCCTCTTGGTATCAACTTCCTTGACGATCTTCCCATGAATACTCTCGAGATTGACAGTCATGTTTATGTTGATAACTCTGCCTGTCTGTCCAGATGGTTCATCTGTGGACCGCACAATGTCACCATACATAAATCCTCTCTCAAACGACAAGAACTCATCGATTTTGCCAATGGTCTCTTCAAGGTTTGAGAAAATGTTCTGAGCCCGTCCACCATAAGAAAACTCCACTTCTTCATGTTCACTGCTACCACTGTCGCTGGAGCTCTCCCAATCAGAGTCAGTAAGGGCCATATCCATAGTTTAAATGCCTGCCATGGAACTAGATTTTCACCAAGTGCTCAAAATACCAAACACAAGCAAAATTACTATATATAAATTTCTGAAATCTAGGAAGACATGAAATATTAATATTCTGACCTTAGACAAACTTAGATGAGCAAAATGGTGTAACTTTCCTGCAGTCTCTCTTAACTGATATTTTGATAGCAGCTTGTACCTTCTGTTCTGACGTAGGATGACTGATACCACACACTAACAGTAAAGGTGTATTTCAAAATCCTGAAACCGCGGACTGTGATGAATTCTGGCCAGATAAGATAATAGGAGTCAACTGTAAGACTCAGATAATGCCAAAGGAGATTTGCTCAACGAAAGATAAAGTGAGCCAACTGGGGACTCGGATAATGCCAAAGGAGATTTGCCCAACGAATGTTGGAGTAAACTCTATAGAGGAATCCAATATGTAACTGGAGTTCCAAATGCCAAAGGAGATATGCCCTAGAATGAGGGTGGAGCTTCAAAGCTCGAAGAAGTTTGAAGCCGAAAAGATGAAGTCTCCACAGTGAAATGACTTGTAACAAAGCCTTCCTAAAGGGAGAAACTTCACTTGTGATGCTGATTAGTTTTTACTTTGCCAAAGGAGATTTGCCCTAAATAAGCTAGAATCCAAAGTATAATATAGGAAACAGGATAGAAGTTCAAAGAGCACAAAGTGAGATTAAAAACAAAAAAAAGATTGGTCTCTTGATAATCGTTCACGCATATTCCCACCAGTGTGATAGTGAGATCATCATGATGAAATCTCCATCACTTGAGAATTTCCATCGAACCTGCAAAAGTATCATTTGTTTCTTACTTATCAGAGAATATGAGAGCGACATAAACTTCAATACAAAAAAAGAAACTAAACACACGATTTGTGTAGATGTAGGTTCTTGCTAAACTACAATTTGACAATTTGAAATAAGAAAAGAAAGAACAGAACAGAGAAAATGGTGCTTATTAGAGTTCATTAAGCAGATAAAAACAAAAGAAGTTCCAGCCAAAGAGAGGTTACTTCATCAAAAACAAAAGAACTACAAAGTTGGACTTAAAATAGAGTGAAAACACCAATCCCTGATATCTCAATCCGGAATCAGCTTTCGCCTTAAAACAAAAAAAAACCATTAACAATCATAGCGAGATCAATTGTTGAGCAGAAACCAAAGCTCTAGAAACTACGATTAAACAGATTCATGTCGGAAAGATTAAAAAGTTTTAAAACATAAAAACTTAGAAGCCATGAAACTTGATGAAAATCTAGTTCCATGGAAGCCATGAAACTTGATGAAAATCTAGTTCCATGGAAGCCATGAATTTCATAATAGATAGCAAAAGCGAAGAACTTGACAAGACCCTTTTCTTAATTCGAAAGGAAATTGAACAAGGGATCAGTTAAAGAAATGAAATTCGAGGGAGAGAGAGAGAGAGGAGGAACATACCATAAGAAGCGTTGGGATTATATTAACAACGAGAAAACAAAACCCTTCAATTTTCTCGCCTATTCCTCTGGCAGAGGAAATAGTGAGAAATCCAGAAGATGCAGAGTAAAGTTCTCCCTTAGTCCCACGAGTCTATAACACCATTAACAAACCTCCAAACCATTGCAAAACGAACAACTTTTAGTTCTCTGCTCTGCTCTCTGCTCCTCTCTTTCTCTCTCTGCTTTTTCTCTCTCTCTCTCTCTTTCGTTCTCTCTGGTGGTGGTTAGGTTTGACATCGAAAGGCAAAGATATATTCGGTGGTGGGGAGGGAGAGAGAGAAGAGAATATACCAACAGTATTCTGTATTCCACACCCAACTATACATCACTCCCTTTTCTCTCTTCTTTCCTTTTCCTACAAACTATACTTTACAATAAGGGTTTACTTCCGTCGACTACACAAACTTATGCGACTAAACCTATTTCTACCCGTACTTTTTGGGTCTTTTTTTAACTATATAAACTGTATTTTTCTTTCATAACCTACACAAACTTCATAAATTATTCTAATTTCAGAAATTTTATTAATGTTTACACGTTAAATAACTATTAAATCTTGTTCTTATTCGAAAATCTGGTTTTAATTTGGGTTTATTTTGAAATTAAAACCAAATTTTTGAAGTAAAACAAGATTTAATAATATTTTAACGTGTAAACATTAACGAAATTTCTGTAATTGAAATAATTTATGAAGTTTATGTAGTTTACGGAAGAAAAACATAGTTTATGTAACTTATGAAAGACCCAAAAAGTACGGGTGTAAATAGGTTTATTCGCATAAATTCGTGTAGTTGACGGAAGTAAACCCTTACAATAATCTACTGAAAAAAACTATCTTTTTTCAATTATAATGCCGAAAGTCATTTCTAGTTAAATTAACACAATTAGTTCATAATTAGATTTTGACCACATGCAAAAAAAAATTCACATATAATAATTTAAATGTTTTATTAATATAAATCAGATATATATATAATTTATTTTATAATTAAAATAATTTTTATAAATTTTTTAATATTGATTAAGAAAATAAAATAGATAATAAAATCGATTATAAAAATATATTTAAATTTTATTTATATTGGATAAAACTATAAATGTGATAAATATTCAACTAAATTAAACTTTATTTTATATTTTGTTTGATTAATTTTTTAAAATTTATATTTTGTTTTATATTGTATTTGCATTTTATGACAAAATACATTGTACGTCGAAATATTATGAATTTACATATAATATAATGTCTAATGACAGTTTTCGTAAATATTGTAATAAATTATGTCTTAGATAATATTTATCTTAAGATGCTCTAAAATTGTGACACATCATCTTGACACACTTGTAAATCACACGTCATCATAAAGTTATTTTGATAAAATGATTTTCAATTAATATATTAGAGATTTTATACGATAATTGTCTAAAATAATATCTCTTTAAGTTTTTGTTCTAAAATATCATTATTAGTTTAAATTTCCAATAATAGCACAAATTTAATATCAAAACTATATTTTAATAAAAAATTAAATCTTAAATTAGAAAAAATAAACTCAAATATAATATTTTAAATTTATGTATAATTTATTTACACTAAATAAGTATTTTTACATAATTATTTGTGATAGTTTTGGAAGTTTAAATTTAAAATGTTAGATTTGGAAAAAAAAACTTTAAAATATGCTATTTTAGCGCATTATTCATTTTTTATAAGTTCATATATTAGCCTCAAGGTTTAAATCAATTTTGTATATTTTTTTTTTATCATTCGGACCACAACGGGCCAACCTAATAATCAAATATTTTCATACGAAAATTTAACATTTTCATAAGAGACAAATTAGAGTCGAACTTTACACCTATAAAATAAATCTATAGGTGATATAATCGGTAAACCACTTAATCTTTCCCTAATTTTATAATTATTATTTTAAACAAAATCGCCTAATTATATAGATAGTAAATTAAAAAAAACATATTGTTTTGATTTATAGTAGGTGTTGTTGAATATTTTATTTTGGTTTATAAAAATATTTTTTTTATATTTTCAGTGCAGCTTTTCAAGAAATATTTCTTTTTTTATTTCTGTTATTTTAGTTTACTGAAATATAAAGAGAAACATATATATATATATATACAAATATAATAACTACACAAATATTATACACAAATCAGTATATAATGAAACATATATAACTTAATTAAACATATGTTTCCGTTATAAAACATATTAGGTTTTTTTATTTTGTTTCCAAGAAATTATAGTTTTTTTTCTCCTTCAGATATTATAGTTTTTCAGTTCATAATTTCTACGGTATTAGTAGTCAACGAGAAGATGTGGACATATGTTTCCATGAATGTTCAAGATGTGTTTCATTTCTTTTAACTTTTTATGTTATTTAATTTTTATACATTTTGCTTGAAAACCCATCATAATTATTTGAAACACTAATAATCAAAGATACTTTTATTCTTCTTCGGTTGAAATTATGTGTGGACTGTGCTAAGTGCCAACTATATTAATGTAATGGATTGCACATGTCTCCTTATTTGTAAGCTATCCCTAATTTTTATAAGTTCTAATTATAGTTTAATGTAGATAATCAGAATATTCTTAGTACATTACATGAACACATATCATACCTTTTCTTATATAACCTAATTTTTTTGTAGGTTACCATTTTAAAACATTGTGGATTAAACTTTATTTTTGCTTCAAACTTTGCATAATTGTTTGTTTAAATAAATTGTTAAATTTTTTTGGAAGTATTTTCCAAAATTCACGCTTCATCAACCAACAGAAGGAGAAGAATTCATAAACGAACATGCTCGCGAAGCAAACAAGGAAAAAACTTTTTTATTTTTTTATATTAACACTTCAATACTATATTCAGAGCCGGACGTGGATGCAAGCGGAATAAGTACGTACTTGCGGCTCTTCATATTTTTGTAAAAAAAATAATTTTTATTTGAAAATATTATGATAAAATAATGTAAAACGAATTTTTTTCTTTTTTTTTTGTATTTTTATTTTATTTTTTTGATTGCGTCTTTGTTAAATTCAATACCGACTTTGACTATATTGGTTTGAAAATATGCAAAGTATATTTTGATCGGTAAACATTTGTAATAAAGTGATAAGAAAAAAAATTGTTAAATAATTTCATTTTTGTTGACTAATTCTTTTGAGTATATGTATGTGAGGAAGCAGGGAAGAAAGTCATAAATTTGGATCATTTGTAAAAATTACACATGATTCAAACTAATCGTTGACTTCTCACTGAACTAATTGTGACAAATTTTGAGAGAAACAGAACAGAATAAACCAAACAAAACTCTGGAGTCAAAGTAAATGTTTGAGTTGGCATATAGAAAACTTGAATTGATTTGTTGTCATATGTGACTTTTTCTTTTAGGACAAATGATTTTTAATTACTTTATGAACAAACAACAAATGTGGCACGTGTAACATTAGAACTTTTTATTTTTGTTTGGTAGAGTAATCTGGATAATTCGTGAACCCCATCCTCGTAGGTTTTAAACTACGCAATGCCCCAAGCCAAACCACTTCTTCGTTCGTCTGATTACTTGATTATTTATAGAAATTTTGGAACGAAGAAAAAAGGTTTTATTAAGTTGTTGACCTAACACTACAAAAAGATATCTAAAAACTATTTTGAGACCTATAATTGGTAATAAATAGGGCTTTGATTAATATGCAAACCTGTTTTTCCATTTTAGATTTTTTTGGTTAAAATTTGGTTATAGATTATGAACACATTGATATTGTTAATTTATTCGGTTTTTGGTTTGATTTGTTAATTTTTTTTAATTTTACTTAACCGATATATATATATATATATATATATATATATATATATCAAAACATAGTAAAAAATAAATTAAAATTTACAAAATATATAATTCAAATAAGAAAATCGAACTAACCAAAGAACCGAATTGTTTGATTTTAACTAAATTTTAACAAATGAAATAATGAACTTAGTTAATTATTTTTACTTGGACAATTGACTAAACTAGTATTATTTCAAATTTTTGATCTAAATATATAACTCATTTTCCAAAAATAACACAAAATTAATAATAAAATAATTAAAATCTCTTCCTAATGAAAAAATTTTAAACATTAAATTGTAAAAAATGAATCCAAACATTATGTTTTAATTTTATATATAGTTTATTTAAGTCAAATAATTATTTTCACATAATAATTTGTGTTATTTTAAAATTTTATTTTTAATGTGTTATTGAAAAATAAACTTAAAATGATAGTATTTTAGGATATTATTATTTTTAGTTTATAACGGAATTATCTGAAAATTACTATATTGTACTTCGAATAATTAATGATTGTATCGTGTTAACACCGAAGCAAATGTTGGCAACTATTAATAATCTAAAGAAAATATAAATCCTAATAATGAATTATTTGGGAAAATATTATTAAAATGAAAAAGGGAAAAGTGGAACATTGATGAACATGTTTTGTCTTAGTTGTAAAGTGTCTTTTTTTAGTATAATTGACTAAATGAGAGAAGGCCTTTGGAAAATGACATGTTCCTAACTTCTCTTTACACATTGATTTTCTTTCTTTTTACTTTTTTGTAGTGTTCGATATTTGTTTACGCACTTGATTCATATGTCCTCTTCCTCTTAATTGGTGCCCTTGTGCTCATCCGAAAGAGTATCTCATTAAGATAATCATACGTGTCGTGGAATCATAAAGTCTTTCCTTTTTCAACATATTTTCATTACAAACAATTGGTTACAACGAAAGAAAGCATCTCAATGTTATTATATCGTATTTGGAACATTACATAAGAGTACAATTGTAATGTTTACATAATGTAGGAGTACAATTCTTACTCACGTCACTGGTACCTTTAAACCAGTCAATAACATGCTAACACTATCATTCTCAACATGCTTTCATACAATATTATGGTCCTATCCTTTTAACAACATATATGTGTCCGTAGAAAGGGAAAACGCATGGAAGATGAAGGAGGAGAGAAGATTGATTGCGTGGCCGAGGAACGACCATGCGGCTGGTCAAAACAAAGAAAACGGCTGGCGATGCCGAGGAGGTATGATTCGGGAGACGAGAGCACAGTGTGGCATGCGGCTGGGGCTCGGCTTAGAGTTTGCGATCAGGGCTGAGCGAGACATGGCGATGACGATTAAAACTACGATAAAAAAAGAAAATCGAAAATGAAACATAAAAGGACTAAAACTGCATGCATCATAAATTCATATTTTATATTGAACCATTGGGGCTTCCATGGTATCTTCCGATGCTTTTTTCCTCCATAATTTAATTAAGAGAGAACCATTTAGACTTGCCAAAAAAAAGTTCCACATAATTAAAAGAAATCATGCTAAATGAGTCAATATTAACTAGAACAATACATGCAATTAATAGATGATTATAAACAAAATTAATATAGTTTTAATTAACAAAATAATTATAGTTATTGATGGAGCTATTATATAGAATTTGAAATCGGTTTGTGTATATTCGAATTTGCTATTGTGTAGTTTAAAATTTAATCTAATACAATTATATTTAGAATAGTGAATTCTACATTCTAATTTGAAAGTAGTATTCAAATTTGCAAATCACATTCTAAATCTTAGTAGCTATTCTTTTGGAAATACATATATTATATCAAATAAACCAAATTTCTTCAAAAATATATGTATATATAACTAATAATTTGTTACAAACTCAATTTCAAGTTTATATATGAAACAATGTAATAAAAAACTAATATTTTTATAGCGCAATTAAAAAAAGCTATTTTATTGAGATTTTTTTTTAAAATTAGAATTTCTCAAGATGTATTAATATATTATTTTAATATATATATATATACATATATATATCTTTAGGATACCATAAATAATATATTGCAATATATTTTCTACAAATAAAATAGAGAAACATGAATTAGTTATATTTGACAACAAAGTTTATTAGTTGATTCAGCTATAAATGAGTCAAAAAATTAGTTTGGCATTCAATGTTTCTCATTTAATATATAAAATATTATTATTATTGAATAATTCAAAATGAATGATTTGATATTTTATATTGAGATACTTAAAATTATTTTTTTGAATTTCTGAAAATAATTTATGTATTTTTATTTTGTAAATATATATATATGTATTTTGTTTAGGATATCATAAATATGTATTGCAATAAATTTTTCTGTAAATAAAAAAAAAAAGTTAAAACAATTCAATTTTCTCCTATCAAGTACTTCATTGTCAAATTGGGGTTACATTTAAGGCTTGCTTTGATTTCCTTTACGCTCTTGTTTATTTCTGAGAACATAATGTTTATGTCAGCTAAATTATTTTGAAACGAATATACTAATTCCTAATTCGAGATATATTTCAATCATTATGAATGCATATTACGGTTTGAAAAGTCATAAATATGATAGACTATATCCTCAGCGAGAAAAAATATATTCACATTATAATTAATTTTATATTTAGTAAATTTAAATTAGATATATACATAACTTATCTATTATTTTCTTTTGAAAAATCTAATATTGATTATAAAAATGAAATATACAATAAAATCATATTATATAAATAAATTTAAATTGTCTATATCTTATTATATGGACAAGAAATTATATATGTGATAAATATTCAATTAATCTAAATTTTTGTGTTTATATTTTTTTGACTAATTATTAAAATTTATAATATTTTGCTTATAATATATTTATATTTTATATCAAAATATTAGCGATTTACATATGAAATATTATTAAATATTTATGTAATGTTATTTTTGTAAATACTTTAATAAATTATATTTTATATAATATTTTTCTTAAAATGTTGTGATGGTATGACACATCAGCGTAATAAATTTATAAATCAGATTTTTTGTTAAAATAATTCTTAATTTAATATATTAGGAATACTAGGTTTATATTTATGTCATGCACAAAGTAAAATAATTATTAAATAAACATATATAATTTTAGTTATAAAATTTATTATATTTATTTGTTAAGTATTATTATTTGAGATTTAAAATACGATTATATCTATCAAAAATATTGAACACTATATTCAATATAATGATAATTTTTATTCTATTTGAATAATTGATTATTTCTGTGCAAAATATATTTCATTCGTAAAACGATAATTTTTCTTAATTAAATAAAAATAGTCATGTTTTAAAATATCAAATTCATAATATATGCTGACATGTTGCGACTGACTATTAGTTATTGATAAAGTTTCATATGTGTAATTAAAAGAAAGAAGAAGAATTATTTTTTAAAAATAAATAGTTGTTTTAGTTAGTTTAATAAAATAAATTGATTATCTAACTAAATTAGTATGAATTACATATATTATAATTATTTTAGTAATTTAAAATTTTTTATATGTTTATTTGAAACTAATTTTGAAAATGGCATATCATCATAATACTATTGTAAATAACACATTGCAATAAGATTGTTTTCTAAAAGTATTTCAATTAATACATTAGAGATTATCATAAAAGTTATATGTTATTTAACGATTGTACCAATTAATTATGTTAGTAGTTGGAATAGTAGTTGTACCATCTCTACATGCATTCCAGATGAATGGAGTTCTATGGTCAAAAATAATTAGAAATCAATTGAAAATAATAATGTTGTTTTTCTTATAATCATCAAATTAAATCAAATCATAAAACAAATTCGTTTAAAATACATTTCTCTCAGTGTATTCAAAAATGCAAGAAGCAGTTGAACTTAAAAAACGAACCAATAATTATTCAACTCTTTGTAGATCAAAATGCATAGAATAATAAGAGTGAGGCAGATTTGTTAAGGAAGTGGAGAAACTATTATGACAACAGATTCCATTAGCACAATGATTTATACAAAGTGGAACCTTTTATTTTATTTTATTATATTATATTTTTTCACATTTTAATATTACCACTTTTTAATTGTGCCATTTTGAATGGACACAAACTCTGCCTATTTATTTACTTTGGTGGGAAAGCTCTTTACTTTACCCACCACTTGCTCTTTGTAAATCGTCAACCATAAGTATCCATTTTATATTTTAACTAAAATTTGTTTTCATGATTCAAATACTAGTACTACTTTTAGATCTTGGTCTCATTAGTCTATTATATTACACAAATACTCAAATATAATAACGTCGTCTCGTCTGCATATATCATATAAATTATGCACTTACTATTAATTAAACTACAAATAATTAGTTTTAAAAACTACAACTACTTGAATATGAAACCATTTAATTAATTCAAAAATTTGATAAGTACATGTTGGGGTTTCGCGCTCCCAATATTGAGCCTGACCCAAATTTGAATCGGTTCAATAATCGACATCGAAATTTTGCACGGTACATATGATTACGTAGATTTCGAGATGTCGTCGGAGATCTTTCAAAATAGTGAAATTAGATCAAAAGCAGTAAACAATGAGCAGTTTGTTGAAATGGAGCAGAAGAATGATAACAATGTAGAGAGAAAAATATGGCAACTAAAAGACCAAAACATGCGATAAAGCCACCAACATACCACGATATGAAGAAATGGTTAATTATGCACTTTACAAAAGGAAAGGAAAATGGTTGGATAAAAATAGATTTTCAAGATAAAACCATTAGAATCTAAGAAAGAAGTACAAAAAGCAAAACTAGTTAGAAACTGCAGAAGAGAGGGATATACCATAATGACATTTTTTTCCATGTGATTTTGCACATTTCCAAACGAATTGCATATGAAGATTTTTAGAGATAGAAACCCACTCCCCCACAAGTAATGATTTTTTTCAAAATAACTACCTAGCAAATGTTATATATATACGCTGTTTGTTTGCCTGCCGCATCGTATACGGTAGCGACCTACAGTCAAATAGTACGATTAGACGATGTAGTATTGTTGTTTGTTTGATTACCGCAGATTATCACCGCAAGTTTTATCGCAATTATTTGATCGCAAACGTTACAATTTCGCAGCGATTAAAATTTTTTACCACAATTTTATGTGGTCGACCATAGTGTTTGACTGCAAAAAATTGCGGCGATCAAACGAACAACGTTTGACCGCATGACGTAGCCGCAACTTTGTGCGGCTACGAAACGAACAACCCTATAATTGATGTGATGAATTCAAAATAAGTGTTTACATTTTGTGATTCATATTCAAGTTCTCAACAGTTCAATATCATAAATTTGATGAAAAAGTTAGAGATATAATACAAGTTTTATATGCAAATGCAATTCGATGTTTGATACATACTATGCTTTGCGCATGATATGATTTCGTTCAAGTTGTTAGAAGTCAGATTATGACTAGTATTGAGAGAAAGGATTGCATTGTTATAAAATGTATTCTCAGATATTTGAAAGGTACTTGTGATACTATTTTGCCAGAAAAGATTTTGATCCAATTGTGGAATACATTGACTCGGATTATGAAACTATTTCACTCGTTATTTCTTCCAAAATTACTACAAATACTATATAATAAATGATTAAAAATAATGATGGAGAATATAAATCATAGATTAAAATTTTTAAACTCAAATAAAATATTTTAATAATATTTATAATGTATTTAGGTAAAAAAAGATTATTTTACAAAATAATTTGTAGTATTTTTAAAATAAAAAACTAGTAGTTGTAGTTTTAATAACCAAAAATTTAAATTTTTACTATTTTAAAATATT
Source organism: Pugionium dolabratum (assembly GCA_018901945.1). NCBI lineage: Eukaryota > Viridiplantae > Streptophyta > Magnoliopsida > Brassicales > Brassicaceae > Pugionium > Pugionium dolabratum. The sequence continues at coordinate 36,728 of JAEVFF010001179.1, read as the reverse complement.
TATCTTTTTTTTTAGATATGTCATGAATTTTACTAGTCAAAATTTGATATTATCTTTTGAAATATATAATATCAAAAATTTGCTAGAATTTTCCTACATTATTCAAAAAGCAGTTGTAAATGGAAATTCTATTATGTGTTTAACATGACTGTGATACATAAGATTTTTATAACTCATCGGATTCATGATATGTATCACAGTTAGTTTATATTGTATCAAAATATTAATGTAAATAAAAAATTATTATAATTCACGAAATTTTGATATACATCGTTATGAATTTAGATTTTGATATTTATCAATATAATAATATAAAGAAAAATAATTCATTTTTGTCAATTATTGGATATAACTCAAATCCATTATAATTTTTTTTATTCATTTTTATTATTAAAAAATATATCAACTAAGGTGATAAAAATTTGATTAAAGACTTGTACAACAGATCTATATCTAGTTATCAATAAATTCTGACACTTTTTTAAATATATTATTCGCAAAAACTTCCACGGATCAAGTTTCTGACATACATAGAAATAACATATTATCGTTGTGAGTGCATGTCCAAATGCACTAGTGGTTTACCTTATAAACCGGCCCTCATTCTAATATAGTATAACTCATTCTAACATACTATAACTTATTCTAACATACTATAATAGCTTGTGGGTAGTTTGTGCTATGTCCTCTACAAATAAAAATTTTGTTCGTTTCATCGTCATCGACATATGCGATTATTCTACAATCAACATTATGATTACGACTGCAATATATATTGTTCTTTGTTTGTCATCAGAATTTGCGGTTGTAGTTAATTATAAATTTTTAGTCGCATCACTGTTTTAATCTACGATAAAAAAATTATAATGTATGACATAACGTTTGATCGTTACGATTGATCGCAAATAAATACGACAAATAAATGAACAACAATATGTTGTAACCGTAAAAAAACATGACTAAACTCTTTCTTTTTTTTTTTGTAGTGATAGGCCAAGTGAGTATCTATTTTAGTTATAAAAATGGCAATCATATACTCCCAAGTTTTTGTCTTTCACTAATCTTAATGACTTGGGAAAACTACAATCACGTTTGCGTCTCTATACGATATTTCTTGGAGTATAAATATTCATAATTGGATTTTTTATTAAATAATTCTAAAGCTTGCGTATTAAGCTTTCATATTTTTTTTATGGAGAGTCAGATAATTTAGTTGGAATTTTCTTCATTTATTAAATCATAAGACTTGAATAACAACAAAAAATTGCAATGGAAAAATAGTGTTTAAAGACAATTATTTGATTTTTTTGTTAATAATATTGTATTATGCCGAGTTTTTTTCTACGAAAGATAAAATAATAGATAACACTGCTAATAGAACTAATTCCACCTAATTCCCAAGTGATTGTGCCAACATAAAGCTGTAAAATGAAAAAGAGTATGTACAAACTAATTCTAACATTTTTAATACATGTCTCCCCCACATAATTGGGTACCCGATCAAAGAGGAATGCCACATATAAATTTAACAATTTTTAAAAAAAAAAACTAAATGAACAATTCTAATCAACAAAAAAATTATATCCTAAAAAAGGGCCAACACTTGAGAAACAAAATTAACAACCACAAAAAAAAAACCAAAACTTACATTCTCTGTCTTCGCTTTTTTTATCTCCAACAAAAGCATCCCTCATTTGTTGTTCTGCAATATTACTTCTATTTCTCCCTCCTTTCACAAGGAAGGGCGTAGAAGAATCCACCATTATTGTTCCATAACCATAAAAACCAAAACCTTTAAATCTCATCATCAAACAACACAAACAAAACCAAATGGGTTTCAAGTTCTTGTTGATCCTTGGCCTTTTGACTCTTGCTGTAGTCGTCGAATCAGCTAATGCTACGTGGACCCTAACCAAGTCATGTGTCGATGGCCAAGGTTGCATTGGAGATGACGATCTGCTTGAGTCTTTGATGGATTCTGAGACTAACCGGCGCCAACTAGCCGCACGGCGCAGTTACATTAGTTATGGTGCGCTCAAGAAGAACAATGTACCATGCAGTCGACGTGGCCGGTCTTACTATGACTGCAAGAAGAGAAAAAGGGCTAACCCTTACAGACGTGGCTGCAGTGTCATCACACATTGTTACAGGCAAACTTCATAAATTCAAGAAGCATATATACAAAAAAAAACAATATGCTTATAGAAGCGAGAGGGCAAAGAAATGCAAACAAAATAAATAAATAAGAGAGATCACTACGGACGTACGGTTCTTAAACTTCTAGTTTTCTCTTTATTAATTTTTTTTTCATTTTTATTAATAACCATGATGCATATATGCTCATTTCATCTGTTGTTGTTCTTTTCTATTTCTCGATAAATTATTGTGTGTTTTTTTATGTCTTTAATTAATTAAGTGATGTTTCTATATCTTGTCAAATGTATTAAATAGTAAATTTGTATGGATAAATACGGGAGGATATGGATGTAAAAGTGGAATGGTCAATGGCTAGTAATATCCTTTTGATAAAATCGTATATACATTTCGAGATGCAAAACAAATTTGTTGAAGTATATCACGTTTACTATATGTATTTTTTATGGAGTAATCTGGTTCTTGTTGCATATGCTTTCGTTGGGGAAAAATCTCTGAATTGTGAAGTGTATTCATGAGATTTCACCGTTTAATGGAGTAGTACTCTTCCAAAGAATCTGCAAAATAAAATAGAAAATAAGGGCAGATGCATGGAAATGAGTTTTGTATATAGGTTTTATTATAGCGAATTTGTTCTAAAATTAATAAGTTCGAAAACAAGAATTATTATAGAGTAATAATAATTTAACAATTTTATATAATATTAGAGGGATCAAAGTTACAAATTATAGTTATGTAACCTTTAAAAATAGTTTAGGAAATGGTTTCGACGAAATATATCATTTTGAGAGAGAAATACGTGTTTAGAATATGTCTATTAAAAAAAAGCTTGTCATTATATATATAGAAAATAGAGAGAATTAAGAGGAGCATGAAAACAATTAGGAATACATAATCATTATAATTATAATCATTGTTTTAGAAATGTTTTGAGTGTTTGCCAATTCTTTTGAGTATATTTATGAGTTTTTACAGATTCTATATTATTTTAGGTGAAAATAAGTAATTTTGAAAAAAAATTGAAATGTATAATTTTGAATAAAGCGTTCGAAGATTGGTATTTGTTGAAAGTGTTCTCACTAATAGATAGAATTCAATTTTTTTCACAAGACAGATTCATGAATTAGTTTTCATTTGGATGTGGTTTGAACAAATTCCAAAGTTGCAATCTCCAAATGATACAGTTCCTGTGAAGATAATTAATATTAGTTTGCTAAACAGGAGAGGCAATCCTATGAGAACCAAGCAGATAAATTTCCCTGAGTAATAGGATGGTTTTTATTCTAACAAAAACATAAGACACTTACGCAAAGAAACTCATCTAAAGAAATGATATTCACACACAATCATTAAAGTGTGTTCAATCGACATAATAAAAGTTTACTAGTTATTACTAAACATAACTCATTTGGAGCAGGCAGGGTCGAATGCGAATGGACCAACGTTGAAAAGACTATACGTAAGCTTGTTGATGAGGACCGTGGAATTTTCTGGTTTCACGACCGGCTTTAGAACGGAGCCCATGTATCCACCATGGAGGTTCGACACTTTGCTGCATTTGGCATCCGGCGACTTCACGAGGTAAGCTCGGCAACCTTTGATACCGAAGTTGGACACGCTCTTAGGGGCCAAGAGCATGAAGTATCCGTTCTTGTCCGTCTTTGTCTCCGATATCACGTTCTTCTTGTTCTTGCACAAAAGTCTCACCACTGCGTCTGCATCCCGTATAACAAAACATGAAAGAAATTAGTATTTTTATGCATTTGTTTAATAGGAAGAAAAGACAAATAAATAAAGACCTATTCATAAAATATGAATATACTCCAACTAGATAATACATGGAATCATAGTATTTGTTTAAATGCGTTATGTGATAAAAGTATGGAATAAGAACTGAAGTGTTTCACATACCTACAAGAGAGAATACAAACATTTTCGAATGATATTTAGAATAAATATGCCATTTTTTATCTCATAAGTACACATATAATACCTTTAACGGGTGTGGCGCCTAGGAGGGTGTCAACGCCGACGTATTTGCAGGCTTTGCAGTAGACCATACCTCGCACGGCCACTAGTGTCCTCATGAACTCAGGAAGGTAAACCAGTGGGAGAACAGGTGGTTGGATCGGGGATTTAGCAACTTTGGCATTTTTGGATGTTAGTAAATTGATGGGATCTTTGACTGCTCGGACTATTGGTAAACTGATAGAAATTTTGACTGTTGGGATTGTTGGTAAATTGATAGGAGCTTTGGCTGTTGGTAAATTGATGGGAGATTTAGCTGTTGGTAAATTGATGGGAGCTTTGGCTGTTGGTAAATTGATGGGAGATTTAGCTGTTGGTAAATTGATGGGAGCTTTGGCTGTTGGTAAATTGATGGGAGTTTTGGCTGTTGATAAATTGATGGGAGCTTTGGCTGTTGGTAAATTGATGGGAGTTTTGGCTGTTGGTAAATTGATGGGAGCTTTGGCTGTTGGTAAATTGATGGGAGCTTTGGCTGTTGGTAAATTGATGGGAGCTTTGGCTGTTGGTAAATTGATGGGAGCTTTGACTGTTGGTAAATTGATGGGAGCTTTCGCTGTTGGTAAATTGATGGGAGCTTTCGCTGTTGGTAAATTGATGGGAGCTTTTGCTGTTGGGGCTGTTGGTAAATTGATAGGAGCTTTGGCTGTTGGTAAATTGATGGGAGTTTTGGCTGTTGGTAAATTGATGGGAGCTTTGGCTGTTGGTAAATTGATGGGAGCTTTGGCTGTTGGTAAATTGATGGGAGCTTTGGCTGTTGGTAAATTGATGGGAGCTTTCGCTCTTTGTAAATTGATGAGAGCTTTTGCTGCTGGGGCTATTGGTAAATTGATGGGAGCTTTGGTTGTTGGTAAATTGATGGGAGATTTAGCTGTTGGTAAATTGATGGGAGCTTTAGCTGTTGGTAAATTGATGGGAGCTTTGACTGTTGGTAAATTGATGGGAGCTTTGGCTGTTGGTAAATTGATGGGAGCTTTGGCTGTTGGTAAATTGATGATAAATTGATGGGAGCTTTGGCTGTTGGTAAATTGATGGGAGTTTTGGCTGTTGGTAAATTGATGGGAGCTTTGGCTGTTGGTAAATTGATGGGAGCTTTGGCTGTTGGTAAATTGATAGGAGCTTTGGCTGTTGGTAAATTGATGGGAGATTTAGCTGTTGGTAAATTGATGGGAGCTTTAGCTGTTGGTAAATTGATGAGAGCTTTGGCTGTTGGTAAATTGATGGGAGATTTAGCTGTTGGTAAATTGATGGGAGCTTTAGCTGTTGGTAAATTGATGAGAGCTTTGGCTGTTGGTAAATTGATGGGAGATTTAGCTGTTGGTAAATTGATGGGAGCTTTAGCTGTTGGTAAATTGATGGGAGTTTTAGCTGTTGGTAAATTGATGGGAGCTTTCGCTGTTGGTAAATTGATGGGAGCTTTGGCTATTGGTAAATTGATGGGAGCTTTGGTTGTTGGTAAATTGATGGGAGCTTTGGCTGTTGGTAAATTGATGGGAGTTTTGGCTGTTGGTAAATTGATGGGAGCTTTGGCTAGTGGCGGAAGAATCGGCCGTTTAATTGGAGGGTGAGGAATGAGGTGGGGAGGAGGGGATGTTGGGGAAGGAGATTGAGTCAAACGATTCACTTCTGAGGTGAAAACAGAAGAAGTGAAGAAGTAAAGTGCTATGAGAGTTAGCAAAACACTCTTACTAAAGAAACCCATTTTTATTCTTTTGATTTTTTGTTTGTGTGAGAGTATTTGAGTTGATGTAAGTTGGGTGTATTTATAGTAGTTTCCAGGGCTTGAAATTGAAATAGATACTTAGATAATACATTTCGTTTTAAGTAATAAAAATAGTGTGTCGGAAAAAAGTAATAAACTAATGTAAATACGGCTTGTTGTTTATTACACTTGATATTAAAAAACAACGAATCATAAAAAACAGTGTGTTATAAGATAACCTAACAGGAGTTGACCAAATATATCACTACGTTATTTTTAACGAATATTGCGTGTAGTAAAAATCGTTTACTATAATTACCTGGCAATTGATAAAATAATATTTTTTAAATTTAAAATTTTAAAAATAACAGAAAGTTAATATTAAAATATTTTAAAATTTATTTTTAATAAAAAAAATTAAACAAAAAAGAATCCAAAATTAACACTTTAATTATATTTTTAATTTATTTATATTAAATATTTATGTTCAGAAAGAAAAAATTTGTGATATTTTAGAATTTTAAATTTTAATTACTATATTTAGAACAAAAAATTTAAAAAATGTTATTTTAACATATTACTCTTATCTAATTTATTATTTAATTAAAAAGTAACAACCCATAAAATCTAATTTATTATCCGTGTGCTCTACAAAATTAAAATTGATCTAAAATCCAAATAGCTTATAAAAGATGTTATATTTATTAAATTTCAGTCAAGAATTTTCCTCAGTGAAAATTATATAAAAATTAAAAATTAATATAGCTAAACACTAAAATGATTGTAACCCAAGTCCAAAAACTAAAACCTTTTCTGATTTTCACAAGAAAAAAAATCGAATAATAATAATAATTACTATAAATCCATAGATGTTCTTTGTCCAGGCCGGATTAACGGTGGATTTTAATTTGTCAAAATCATAGTTAATTCAGACAGAATTAGCACTTGTAGATGATAAATCTCACACTTAAATTTATATTATAAATGGAGAAGATTTAAGTTTTAATCTAGTATAAATCTTTTACACTAATCAGAAATGAAAAGGAAACAATAAATCTTTAGCTCAAGTTTATAATATGATTAGAAATTTTTTTACCTCTCGTTCTCTCTCTTATTCTCTTATATACACACATGCATATTAATCTTCTTCCGAAATATCTACCTATTCTGGAGTTCACCATTCCCACTTTGGTTGCGTTTTTGACTATTTTAGTTCGGGACAAATCTTTCAAATCTCTCTGCTTACTTGACTAATCATATCCTTTAATAGGTCTTGCCTAACCTGAATTTTAAGTTCAGTATCTTCGAATTTGGCTTCAACAGCAGTGATACCACTGGGGGAGGGCAAAACTAAGAAACCCAATTTTAGCTCTACGGAGGGGCACTCTTAGACTAAGACAAAGGAGGCAGTAGGAAAGTGTGTTGTTCCTCTTCTTTCATTGTAGGGAGGGAGTATCTGCAGAGAACCTTCGACTCAATCTTTATAATAAATTTATGCCATATAAAAAAACATGGAATCTTATTAGGTAGCCGTACGACAGCTGATCCCTTTTCAAAAGTTACGTAGTGCAGCTTGGGCAGCTAGGGACAAATTCCTTCGGACTAATGAAGAGATACTACCAGTCATTATACTATAGCATCCACGTAAATGTCACATATTGAGGATATTATTTAAAAAAAAATATTCAAAAACGGGTCACTAAGAACATAGACATAATTTTTCTTTCTTTCTAAAAGGGTAAACATTATTTAATTTTTTTGTTGAATAAAATATATGAAGTTTAATAAAAAATTATAAAATAAAACTTTAAATTGTATCAAAAGTACTTTTGGTTTATAGAAAAAATGTATGATTTTACGTTAAAAGATAGTCGTGTTAGTTTGTATGTTGCAGCGTATTGTTATTTGTTTATCTATCGCATCCATTTACGGAGAATAAAATCTATTATACACTATGTTTTAAATCGTAATTTTTTAATCGATGATTAAAACAACGATACGATTAAAAACATACGATTAAACGTATTCATAACCGTCTACGCTATATAAACAAACAACATGTATTATAACTATAATCACAAAATAGCATACAAACGAAAATGTACGATATCCAACTCGTAACTTGGTGCTTCTCTTATCAATGATATGGCATGACATAGTTATAGATAATTTTCTTAGAGTAATCGTACTATAGATACATAATGTTTCCTATCAAATATAATCAAATCGGGATTATTGTTTAAAATAGTTAAAATCCATTATTCATGTATGAAAAATCTATATATATATGAGACAAAAATTTGAAATACCCTTGTAACGTATCAAAAAAAATAATAATAACTGTCGTTAATCTAGTTATCTTTTTGTTATAATAGTAATGATATTCTAAATTTATTTTTAATGATTATTTACAAAAAAAATCAGATTATATTTACACATCGGTTACTTATTAGTTGTAATAGTTATACAAACTTTATTAATTGTACAACTTGTATTTTATCACTTATACTCGTTATATTAATTGAATATTTGTTAGTTACACCAGTTATATTTGTTGTACTTAGTTGTAATTCTTTTTTCAAATATCACGGTTTTTAATAATTTTTTCACAATATTTCGACACTAAATTTTTCTACGGAGTACCAATTTATAGAAATGTGAATAGATGAAAATGATAAAATCGAATAAGAAGAAAAAGTAAAAAAAGATATATATTAGAACAAAAAACTAAAATAGAATAAAATAATAATAAATCGAAAATATGTGAAACGAACCAGAAAAGCAAAATAAAATAAAATTGAAGGTTATGTAAATCTTCGAATTTAGAAAAAATAAAATGAAAAGAGAACGGTGTGAAACATAAATTAAAAAACGACAAAAAAATGAAGAAAAAAAAACTGTTGGAACAACTGAAAAAGGAAAAATTTGAAATAAAATTTAGTTAGATAGAATCAGAAATATAATATTTTTTATTTATTTTTATATTAAAAATAATTAAAAATAAAAATAGGTTTATAACTATAGGTATTTAAGTATATTTTTAAATCAAGAAGAATATTTGAATTTTTGATATTATGTAACATTAGGGGTTTATGCGTAAATACGGCATATTGAAGCAGTCGAGGAATTTAAAGATTTTAGATTTAGATCTACCAACTGGGTTCATTATTTTAACCATTAACTCGAGATTCGTAAATTAAAAAAATTCTCAAGTCTGTTACCCCTACTGTGTGTGTTCACTATTTGGTGATTATTTACTTATATGTTTAAATTTTGCAAGAGGCAATTAATCAACTTCAATATTCCATACATTTTCTTGTACTCGATGTATCATCTATATATTGTTTTTGTTTTCAAATATGTTAGGATTATTGTAAAGGTAGTTCAGGCTTAGGGGCACTTCTTTGGTTATTTATAAGCTATATGAAAAATACTAGTATGTTCTAATTATCAATATGCATATTTATTATTATTTTTGTCAACAAAAAATTGTAAATCAAATGATCTGATAATCCAAATCGGTCGTACAACATCACCGTACAACTTTTTTTTTGTCATATGAACCACAAAACGCTAGTCCAATAATATAACATTTTCATACAAATATTCAACACATTCATTCGAGTGAAAATGGAGTCGAACTACACGATTCTATGATAGATATAAAACTGATATAATCATTACACTATTTATTCTTCCCCGATCGTATAACTTTTATAAAAATAAAATCATAGAGACATGATCTTAAATTACACCCTTAACATTTTGAACTACCAACTAAACAATCAATATTTCGATTTTTTTGATATTTTATAACACTTATTTATCGTATATTGTTTTTTTTTTCATTGCTAATTTTTTTATATGACTTCTGATAAAATCAAGGCGTTAAATGGTTTGTTGTATTCTCTCCAAAAAATCAATTGTTGATACACCTATGAAAAATTAAAATCAATCACAATTTTCTGAATCTCATAGTATGAGTTGGTAAAAGATGATCCCTCTTTACGGTCATCAACATCTTAGCCATTACTATCATAATTCACCATTGAAACATTTTGTTCATACATATATTAAATCTTGTATTCCGAAATAAATCTTGTCATATATATAGATGCATCCATGTTAACGATACAAAGATAAATCTATTATTCACACAAAAAAGACAATAAAAAATCATTTTACAGGTTTGCAAGAGTATCTTCTAATTTGATGCAAATGACATAAATGGCTAAAGACAAATTCTTTCGTAAGTAAATCGATTACTAGGTCATATAAAGAATTATCCATCCATTATCGAAAAATACTTAAGTGGTTTGATGAAGATATTTCTTTGGCTTTTTCATTGATATATGTTTGAGATTGAGAGGGAAAATTTTCGAAAGATTTTAACGGATATTCAAATTCAAATGGCTACTTAAATGACTATATGCTAACAAACATATTTTTTACGAATTTTCCACGAGATTTACCTTTGGCCAAAATCCGTCTGATATCCTCGATATCAATATAAATTTATTTCCTCGGTTATTATTTAAATAGTTACTAAATTTATACCTACGTTCTGTGTGGGAAAAATATTCACAAATTATATAATATTATTTTATTTGTAAATATATATTAAATATTTATATAATTTTAAATTTTATTTAAATTATTTTTAATATTACTTTTTATATATATAAATCATTGAAAGAAAAATAATTATTTTTTACGAATTTAATAGTATTTTTTAGTTAGTTTAATAAAATATATTGATTATCTAACCAAATTAATAACAATGACATATAATGTAATTATTCTAATATCTTAAATCTATTTATATATTTATTTGAAATTCATTGTGGTACTGATACGTTAATATGATATTTCTGTTAATAACACGTTAAGATTTGATTATTTTTTTTTAATATTTTTCAAATAATATATTAAGGATATAATCATTTCTTTCTCGACAAAAAAATTTTAAAACTAAAAATCATATTTAAACAATATAAATTCAAAAACATGGATTCCTAACTTAAAAAGTTAATAATATGTTAGTATTTCCAATGCACAATATTTACATGAATATATAAGTATATAATAAATAATAATAGTGTAATATTGATACTCATACAGTAACCCAAAACTATAATAGTATGATACTTTTTATTCGACACCAACAGTTACAGATACCCTTTTTCGAAGTTTATATGAGTCGAGTAAAGGGTCGAGAACAGACAACAAGTATTCGTGTCCACTCTTACTTGTTACATAGTGACAAGTAAGTGTTTCTTTTCTTTGTTTCACTAAGTAAATATATGCTTCAGTGCTACACAATCTGTCTAATTACAGATTATATATATATATAATCATTCACTTTAAATTAAAACATGGGTATTAGCTTTTATTAATGGACTGACTTATATAAATTATGTAACGTAAAACTAGGCATGAACTTAATAAAGAAACTTTGATTGACTTAATAAGTGCTACTCTCAATGCAAATATCTCGATATAGTATTAGTGCATGAGTTAATTTCATTCACGTTCCATGTTTGATGCTTCATGGAACATGATGCGACTACTGCGGCCTTCAACACATTACACATTTAAACTTCAATTACTTCTTCTGTTTTCTTGGTTTACACTCTATAAACATGCAATATTCTATTACCCACCCATAAACGCTTTTAGTCTAGATTTTGTTTTAGGATTCCATCTGTTAACAAAAAATGGTCAATCACTAGCCTAAGTAATCATTCTATAGCCCACTTCCATGATTTTGGTTACCAAACGAGTCAATCCTACTCAAATGTTTTAAGGTGTATGAAACCCATTAACGGCCATATGAGCTTTATACTTGTTATAGTATGAGAGACAGCAGGTAGAGCTGTCAAATGGGTGGGCTGTCCATGGGTTACATTCATACCGCATTTCGAATGGACGGTAATGAACTCGCCCAAATACAAAGCGGGTTAAATGGACTAACATCTAAATAGATTTGCGGTCAAAAATAAACCAGACTATGTGGTCAATGGACGGTATAAGTTATAAAAAAATAACTAAAAAGAATTATAATATTATTTTTTGCCAAAATTAAAAAATGGTATTTTTAATTAAAAAAAAACATGTTGGCCATAAACCTTTTTCACCAAATATGTGGAAATATCTTTTCCTGTAAAAAATTAGAAACTCAGAATGCATAAATATGTTTTCAACTAAAAAAATAGAAATATTTTTTCCTATTTTCCACCAAAAACTTGTAAATGTGTTTTCCCAACAAAAACATAAAAAAAACTCATTTTTCTATCAAAAATGCGAAAATGCGTTTTTTAACCAAAACTGTAGAAACTCATTTTCCCCCCAAAAACGCAGAAATACGTTTTCTTGGAAAAAATATGAAAATGTGTTTTTTCCGATAAAAAAAATTAAGTTATTTGCCAAAACGCATTTTTCATCAAAAAAACAGAGACATAATTACCACCACGAAAGAAAACACATATTTTTGCTAAAAAGTATAACCACATTTTTCACCAAAACTGCATTTTTCATAAAAGCGCGGAAACACGTTTAGCTAAAAAAAATTTCTTATTTGTACTACAATATCGATTTTTTTAAAAAACAATTATTGATTAACAAATACTACTTGTAATTTTTTTTATAAAAAACGTATTGGCTTGTTAGTTTAACGTCCATGGAGAAACCTATTTGCACCTGGTTATTTTGAATGCGGTCATATTTTAGTCTATCGTCCATATGGACCGACCAAATTCTAGCTGATAAATTGTTTTTTTCTATATGGACATGTCCATTTGAGCATGATCATGTCCAATTGACAGCTCTAACAGCAGATCTCAGACCACCAGCTTGCTATGAAGCGAAGGTGGATATATTGACAATTAAATTTTGCTTACTTGGAAAAATTTTTGTACTTCTAATCAAAGGAAGACATTGTAAGACTTCTCTAAATTCAAATGGCATTTTGAATAGGAAAGCACAAAAATATTTGACAAATATATGACCGAGCATCCAAGGGAGTTAAATCAAACACTTGCCATTACAATCAAACACCACAACACAGGAAAGGAGAAACCAAAGGCATCGATAACAAAATCAGCCGATTCAGTTCATCCAGGATATTCACGATTTGTCTGTTACATTGATGGGTCTTGGAAAAAGGGGGAAACCACATCAAAAATGGGCTGGATGCTCAAACTTCATGATAGAACTAGTGACATGATGGGTATGAAAAATACATACTGTGAGATATCCCCACTAAATATAGAATTTTTCGGACTATGATGGGCAATGATGACCTTCACAAGCTACAACGCTTTTGTAACACATTCCTCACCGATTCAATGGATTTAATCAACCTAGTATCAGAACCGGAACATTGACCAAGATTCACAACAGAGATAGAGAATTTTAAAGCGCTGCGACAACACTTCCCAGAGTTCACACTTAGCCATCAGGCAAGAGATGATAATTCCCACGCGGATGACTAGCAAAGTAGGTAGTGAAGAGGAACTTCATATTCTCATACATTAGCACTTCGATACCGCACTAGTTTAAAAATACACTACGTATCATTTAATCAGTAAATATTGCAATGTTATTAAACTGTGACAAAAAAATCAAACACTTACTTGTGATCCCTAGAATTTTTAATAAAAAAAGACCCACTTTATATAAAAATAAGAAAATTCAATAAATATAAATAAGAAGCAAAAAATACCCACAGAAAAACGTAAAAGTATACTCATATTTTTGGAGTTTTTATTTGGGCAATTGTATAAAATACCATTTTAAAAAATTTTATTTTAAAAGGGGCATTTCCAAAATTGACCTAAAATTTGTCTTCAATTGCAAGTTTGACAATTTAAATTTTTTTTTGCAAAGCTATCTTTCTATCTCTATTTTATCCTTCAACAATAACTTTATTTACAACTTTGCCATTAACTTAAAAAAAAACAAAAACAACACAAAGACCATTATGAACAAATTTTTTAAAAATATTACGAAAATGCCATCTTTTTCAATGCATACAACAATCATTATCGTGGTTGTTGGGAGAAAAACATTTTATTCCTATCAAAGCAGACTTCTCGGAGAAGTCTGCGACGTTTATTCCGATCAAAGTAGACTTCTCCGAGAAGTCTGCTTTGATAGGAATAAAAAAAAACATTTTATTCCTATCAAAGCAAACTTCTCCGAGAAGTCTGCGACGTTTATTCCGATCAAAGCAGACTTCTCGGAGAAGTCTGCTTTGATAGGAGTAAAAATTGCTTTGGTGAGAAAAACAGTTTATTCCTATCAAAGCAGACTTCTCAGAGAAGTCTGCTTTGGTGACAAAAACATTTTATTCCTATCAAAGCATACTTCTCGGAGAAGTCTGCTTTGATTGGAATAAACCTCGCAGACTTCTCGGAGAAGTCTGCTTTGATAGGAATAAACTGTTTTTCTCGCCAAAACAATTTTTATTCCTATCAAAGCAGACTTCTCTGAGAAGTCTGCGAGAAGTCTGCTTTGGCGAGAAAAATATTTTATTCCTATCAAAGTAGACTTCTCCAAGAAGTCTGCTTTGATCGGAATAAACGTCGCAGACTTCTCCGAGAAGTCTGCTTTGATAGGAATAAACTGTTTTTCTCGTCAAAGCAATTTTTATTCCCATCAAAGCAGACTTCTCCGAGAACGGAGAAGTCTGCTTTGATCGGAATAAATGTCGCAGACTGCGAGAAGTCTGTTTTGATCGGAATAAACATCGCAGACTTCTCGGAGAAGTCTGCTTTGGTGAGAAAAACAGTTTATTCCGATCAAAGCACACTTCTCCGAGAAGTCTACTTTAGTGAGAAAATTTAGTATGTGTACAATGATCTAATCAAATTCATTAATTTTTTACCGTAGATAATATTCCAAATCGTTATTGTTTGTGGGGAGTGGACTATTACAGAGACTTGAAATTTTTGTGTGGATAATATAGGAGGAGGAAAAATGTTTGTAATTGAGGATGATGATTACTTTGTTGATGAAGATGAGAATAAAGTTTACTCGAATGCTGAGGATTACATTCTTTAAGGTAAAGTAAAAGATGAATAAATTCAGTTTTAGTGTTGAGTATCTCAGAAAATTAAGTTACGAGTAAGGACAAAATATAAAGTCTGCTGAGAAGTCTGCAAAGAAGCCTGCCGAGAAGTCTGCAAAGAAGTCTGCGAGATTTATACAACAAAGTTTGTCGATATAAGTGTGTAGTTTCTGAAACATGTAACCAATCAATTCAATTAATTTGAAGACACAATGTTATCGATGTTGTTTTACAAAAACATCCAATACTATCCTGTTAACTTAGTATTTTGATGGAATTGTTTATACATATCTTTCAGTTCTTGTTCTTTCTTGTTATTAGGAAGTATGCATTAAGTATCTTAAATATGCACTAAGTCCTTAACTATATATAAAAATTTATACTAATATTTGTGTTTTTAATGGTTGTCATTTTGTAATTTTATAAGTATGATTTGACTTGAGCTGATTGAAAGGTGATTGACATACAACTAATAGTTTATTATAATTCTGAAAAAGTTGATTGAAAACTGACTGATAAGATGGAGTGATGGGAGCTAGTGATAGGTATAATAAAGTTGACAAAAATTCATTTAAAATATGGCCAAAAATACAAACGAAGTCTGTAATTATTAATGAAGTCTGCAAGTGAAGTCTGCATTTGTAATGAAAACGTGTTGTGAAGTCTGCAACTGAAGTCTGCAACTGAAGTCTGCAACTGAAGTCTGCAACCTGTAATGAAGTCTGCAACACGAAAATCTATTGATTCAAAAACCAAAGTCAAATTCAAAACGTAAGAAAAAAAAACTCAAAAATATCCACAAAAACTGTAAAACCACCATAAATTTCAAGGGGAATTTCAAACATCTATTGAAAATCTTTAAAAAACCATCTAAAATTTTAAAAACCATTAAAAATCACTTTAAAAGCAACTAAAACAATAATAGTACTTTTTGTGAATCTTTTTCCAGATCTACAAAAAAAAATGAGAAATAAGATAAGAATATAAGAACTCCGCAACTGAAGTCTACAACTGAAGTCTGCAACTGAAATCTGCAAACCTGTAATGAAGTCTGCAACACGAAAATCCATTAATTCAAAAATGAGTGTCAAATTCAAAACGTAAGAAGAAAACTCAAAAACAACAACAAAAAACTCTAAAACCACCATAAATCTCAAACATCTATTGAAAATCTTAAAAAAACCATATAAAAATTTAAAAACTATTAAAAATCTAGTAAAACAACAAAATTAGTTTTTGTAAAATTTTTTTCTAGATCTACAACAATAGAAAATGAAAAATAAGATAAGAATATAAGAAAAAATTAAGAAAACAACAAAAAAAAACAAAATCTCCAAAACAATGAAAAACGTAACAACTAGTAAAAATAACAAACATACATCTTTAGATCTCGTGACTTCCTTTTTTAGATCTACAAAAATACAAGATGAGAAATGAGATAAGAATATAGGAAAAAACTTAAGAAAATAACAAACACAACAAAAATCACAAAACTACGAAAAATTTAAAACTAATAAAAGCAACAAGCTTACGTTTTTAGATTTCTTCACTTCTTTTTCCAGATCTACAACACTATAAGACGAGAAAGAGTGTTATAAAAATAACAAAAGATCTAAACAATAAAAATATTCTAAAATCACAAACCCAAAACCATATAAACAAAAAAAAACTTACCTTTTTCACATCTCATGATTTTTTTCCAGATCTACAAAATAACAAGATGACAAAGAACATGAGAAGAGAAGAAGAAAAGAAAAGAGGGGAGGTAAAACGAGAAGAAGAGAAAATTTACCTTGTAGTCATTTTTAGAGGATGGAGGCTCCCACGTTTTTTTTTTGGAAATGAAATTATGATAAAATTTTAGGGTTACCTTCTTTATATATGGAGAGTTAAATTTGGTTAGGTTAAAAACTGTCAATTTCCGGTTTGCGCAGACTTCTCGAAGTCTTCGAAGTTTATTCCCGCTGAAGCAGACTTCTCGGAGAAGTCTGCTTTAATAGGAATAAATCTCGAAGACTTCTCGAGAAGTCTGCTTTAGTGAAAAAAAATAGTTTATTCCGGCTGAAGCAGACTTCTCGAAGTCTGCTTCGTATTTTTACATTACCCTAAACTCTAAATTGAAAAAAACCGGTTTAGTTACATTTAATTTCCGGTTTGTGCAGACTTCTCGACAAATCTGCTTTGTTAAATCTACGACAACATCTCGAGAAGTCTGCGTAACCCTGAACCCTAAATAATAAGATTCACTAAATATGCAAAAGTTTTGTTAAAATTTGGATGAATATGTTGAAGATAGTTAAGTAAATGCAAAACTCAAAAAATTTCTTTTAAAAATTTGTAAATCTAAATTTTCAAATTTATCACATGATATTTCAAATTCTAGCATGAATTCTCTACATAAACATCAACTATTAACCCACAACACATAACAACAAAAACTAGCAAATATTTTATATCATTAGATCGAATCTAATCTACTTATTTTTGAATTCATTATAACTTTTACGTGCTTTTGATATGTATATAAACTATGTTAATAACAATTTTAATTTTTTTAAATATTTCAAAATTTTTATTTGATTTAGGTAATTTATTTACAAAGCAGACTTCATGAAGTTTGCTTCAGCCGGAATAAACTGTTTTTCTCACCAAAGCAGACTTCTCGGAGAAGTCTGCTTCAACCGGAATAAACTGTTTTTCTCACCAAAGCAGACTTCTCGGAGAAGTCTGCTTCAACCGGAATAAACTGTTTTTCTCACCAAAGCAGACTTCTCCGAGAAGTCTGCGAGGTTTATTCCGATCAAAGCAGACTTCTCTCGTGAAATCTGCTTCAACCGGAATAAACTGTTTTTTTCACTAATAACCTGTTTTTCCTACCAAAGCAGACTTCTCCGAGAAGTCTGCTTTGATAACAAAAAACATGTAGGGACTGAAACGTAATTGACATTTCAACATTATTTTTTAGACCAAAGGAGTGTTCAGTAATTTCTCCACCCTCATAGGTTAGTTTTGCAAAAAAAATGTAAATTGTCAAACTTGCATTTGAAGTCAAGTTTTAGGTCATTTTTAGCAATTCCCCCATTTTAAAATAGTATTATTAGTTTAAATTTCTAACAATCACAAATTTTAAGATTAAGGGGCATCTGCAAAAATGACCTAAAATTTGTCTTCAATTGCAAGTTTGACAATTTACACTTTTTTTTGCAAAACTAACTTTTTATCCCTGTTTTATCCTTCAATAATAACTTTATTTACAACTTTGCCATTAACTTAAAAAAAACAAAAACAACACAAAGACCATTATGACCAAATTTTTCAAAAATACTACGAAAATGCCATCGTCTTCATGTCACACAACCACCATTGTCGTGGTTGTTGGGAGCTCTTAATTCCATCGACACACCACCTTTATACCTCTATTCCTTCATCAAATCTCATTCATCTCAACCTCTTTCATTTTCTCTCTCATTTTCTTCCAATTTTTCTCTTCACTCTACATTCAAAAGCTTCCAACTTTGCAAACATTCATCATTATCCGTTAAATCAAGCTTCTAGGAGTTTATATCGGTCATCATTTAAGTCGCATAGATAAAAAACCAAGATCGAAGGTTAGTTTTCGTGTTTTGCTTTCGGTTATTTTTTCAGTTCATATAGTTACGAGAAGTGTGCTTTGTAAATATATTACAAAGCAGACTTCTCTAGCAGACTTCTCGAAGTCTTCTTTGTAAGTATATTACAAAGCAGACTTCTCGGAGAAGTCTGCTTTGATAGGAATAAACATTGCTTTGGAGAGAAAAATATTTTATTCCTATCAAAGCAGACTTCTCCGAGAAGTCTGTGACGTTTATTCCGATCAAAGCAGACTTCTCGGAGAAGTCTGCTTTGATAGGAACAAACGTCGCAGACTGCGAGAAGTCTGCTTTGGCGAGAAAAACAATTTATTCCTGTCAAAGCAGACTTCTCCAAGAAGTCTGCGACGTTTATTCCGATCAAAGCAGACTTCTCCGAGAAGTCTGCTTTGTAACATTTTATTCCTATCAAAGCAGACTTCTCCGAGAAGTCTGCGAAGTTTATTCCTATCAAAGCAGACTTCTCCAAGAAGTCTGTTTTGATCGGAATAAACGTCGTAGACTGCGAGAAGTCTGCTTTGGCGAGAAAAACATTTTATTCCTATGAAAGCAGACTTCTTGGAGAAGTCTGCGACGTTTATTCCGATCAAAGCAGACTTCTCGGAGAAGTCTGCTTTGATCGGAATAAAAATTTCTTTGGAGAGAAAAACATTTTATTCCTATCAAAGCAGACTTCTCCGAGAAGTCTGCTTTAGTGAGAAAAACATTTTATTCCTATCAAAGCAGACTTCTCTGGGAAGTCTGCTTTGATCGGAATTAAAATCGCAGACTTCTCCGAGAAGTCTGCTTTGATAGGAATAAAAATTGCTTTGGCGAGAAAAACAATTTATTCCTATCGAAGCAGACTTCTCTGAGAAGTCTGCGACGTTTATTCCGATCAAAGCAGACTTCTCCGAGAAGTCTGCGATATTTATTCTCATCAAAGCAGACTTCTTCGAGAAGTCTGCTTTAATAGGAATAAAATGTTTTTCTTGCCAAAGGAGACTTCTCCGAGAAGTCTACTTCAGTAAAAAATTTAGTATGTGTACAATGATCTAATCAAATTCATTAATTTTTACCGCAGATAATGGTCCAAATCGTTGTTGTTTGTGGGGAGTGGAGTATTACAGATACTTGGAATTTTTCTGTGGATAATATAAGAGGAGGAAAAATGTTTGTAATTGAGGATTATTGCAAACATCAAGAACTTGTCGAAATGATACAAGATGATTTCGGATTCGATAGACAATTTGATGTGTTGGAGATAAGTTATGTTCTACCACCGGCGTTGTTAGATCAAATGCCGTGCGATACTCCTCCTATGAAAGTAACAAATGATAGACAAGTTCGTAACTTGGTTGAGTTATGCAAAAATCATGTTATACGTCTTTGTGTCTCTGTGAAGCGTGAAAATAATTTGTCTGAGGGTGATGATGTCTCTGAGGATGATGAAGATTTAGTTGAAGATGATAAAGTTTACTACGATGGTGAGGATTACAGTCTTTACGGTAAATTGAAAAATGAAGATAGTGATGAAGATGATAATAAATGTAGTTTTAGTGTTGAAGATCTCAAAAAAGGAAGTTGTGATCAACGACAAGGGTTAACTCTAGGATGTGTTGAAAATATATATGTGAACCAAAGTTTTCCTTGCAAGGCTGATTTGGTATCACATTTGCGTAGGATGTCGATTATACAGCATGGAAGGTTCGAGCTGCGGTCAAATCTTGTGAATCTAACACGTTTTGGGTGACGAAATATGTGCAAGATCATACATGTTCAGTAACGGACAGGTTGAATGGCCATAAACAAAGTACTCCAAGATACATTGCTCAGATGTTTATGGAGCGAGTTGGAATAATTGATGGAATTACTCCAAAACACATCAAAGACTCAATGAAGGTAATGTTTGGTATTTCTATGGATTATACGACTGCATACCGATCATTAATATATGCTCAAGAATTGGTAAGGGAACAGCCGAAGATGGATATGACAAATTGCCTGCATATTTGCAATCCATTCAAAAAACCAATCCGGGTATGAGTACTGCTATTGAACTAGATGAGCATAGAAGATTTAAATATTTGTTCATCGCATATGGAGCCTCGATTGTTGGATTTGAATATCTCCGAAGAGTTGTTGTGGTTGATGGGTCCCACCTCACTGGAAAGTACAAAGGTGTTTTGCTTGTGGCAACTGCACAAGATGGCAATTTTCAGACACATCCACTTGCTTTCGGGATTGTTGATTCTGAGAATGATGATTCGTGGGAATGGTTTTTCACAAAACTTCGTTGTTGTATATCAAATGAAAATCCGTTGGTTATAGTTTCCGATAGACATAAATCCATAATGAAGGTATGCGCTCGTGCTTTTCCGCAAGCACAACAAGGAATATGTTATTATCATCTTCAAAATAACATAATCACGAAGTTCAGGGGAAGACATTTATTATACTTGGCGAAAGGTGCTGCATACGCATTTACGATGACAGAGTTTAACCGTTACATGGATGAAATTCGAAAAGTGAACAGTAACCTTGCAGATTACTTAGACAAAGCTGACGTACGTCTTTGGTCACGAGTTTATTTCACAGGAGAGAGATATAACATAAAGACAAGGAATATTGCAGAATCTATCAATTCTGCTTTGAAAGGAGCACGTGAATTTCCTATTTCGTATTTGCTTGAGTACATACGGGAAAAGCTTGGGAGGTGGTTTTGTAAAAGACGTGAGGACGCTATGAAACTAGAAACGCTGCACTCTCGAGGAGTTGAATATTTGTTGGCCATACGTTCACACGATGCACTCAAGCTAAAGGTGCAACGCATTGATAGTTGGGAGTTTTATGTGACAGGAGGTTCGCGAGATTGTGTTGTTGACTTACTAAATCATAAGTGTGGGTGTCGTGTGTTTGACATTGAAAAAATACCGTGTGAACATGCTATTGCAGCTGCGATGACGATTGATATGCATGTATCTACGATGGTATCTCCGTTCTACACGAGAAATTACTTGTACGCGGCATATGCGCATAATATTTATCCAAAAAATGATGAACTGCAAGTTGTTTCCAAAGCAAGATGTCTTCCGCCGTTTGTCCGACGTCTTCCTGGCCGACGGAAAAAGTCTAGGTACCAAGCGTTTCTTGAACTTGCGTTGAAAAAAGGAGCGAAGCCAAGAAAAACGCACAAACAATACACTTGCTCAAAATGCAAACAACCCGGCCATAATCGATTGAATTGTGTAAGTCTAGATTTATTATTGTTGAGGAGACTAACATTTTCCTTTATTTTTGTTTTGAAATATTTTTGTTTTGCGTAGCATGCATAATGTGGTGAAAACTAAAGTAAGGAGTAGACTGCAAAGTATTCTGTCGAGAAGTCTGCACAGAAGTCTGGGAGAAGTCTGCAAAAAAGACTTCCGAAAAGTCTGCAGCAAGGTTTGCCGATATAAGAATGTATTTTATGAAACATGGACACAATCATGGACACAATCATTTCAATTTCAATTAGTTAGAGAGGCACAATGTTATCGATGGTGTGTTACAAAAACATCCAACACCATCCTGCACCATAATTACAATATATACATTCTACACAACAACTTCATACAACTAATTATGCATAATACTAAGTCATACTACTAAGTCATATTACACATCACCCATAAATATCAAGCAGATCATACGACCTTTCCTCTGTCCCACATTGATTAGTCTCATCGAATATCTCGGCAGCTAACTTCTCTCTAATAGCTTTCATGTTTGCATCACATAAGGCACTAGGAAATGGCAATCCAAGCGCATGACACTCAATGTACTTCAACGTAAACACTCCACAGTCTCCACTCTTGTTGTTCTGAGGAACTCCATGACCTTTAATGCGTTCATGTGTGTATTCATCGCATGGATATTTACCTTTCTCGTGCTTAAGGGATAACTCATTCAAAAGAGCTGGAAGCATCTGAGCAAATGGCTTCACAGCCGCGGATATACGATCATCGGTCATGTGATTGATGTCGCTGTCCCATATTACGATGTGACGCATCGGTATTGATATCCACATAGCGACCCAATGGTTACCCATTACATGCAACGGTGAATATATGTCATCCACTTCGAGGCCCCATATCTTTCCGGTTTTGCAGTATGATGGTTTAGTTCCTGCATGATAGTCAAATGCTCTTGGAGGGAGCAGTCGTCCTGAACCATCTGCATTCCCGGTGGAATTCAAGAAATACTTGTGATGGCTAGACCAAACCATCTGGAAGATGCAATCAACGAAGCAAATCCGAGTGCTCCTGAACCATTCTGGATGCTTGTTGAAACGAAGCCGCAAAAGGTTAAGCCCAACGTCCATATGCTGCATTTACACATAAAATTTGCAATGCTGATCAGAAGTCTGCAATGCTAATCAGAAGTCTGCAATGCTAATCAGAAGTCTGCAATACTAATCAGAAGTCTGCAATACTAATCAGAAGTCTGCAATGATAAAAAAATATACCAAATCGTTGAGCCATTTCTGAGGACCCCGGAGAGTGAGAAACCACGCGTTTGATTCCTTTGAAGTATCACTGCACAAAAAGATTCTAAAATAAGATAACTTGCACAAAAAGATTCTAAAATAAGATAACTTGCATAACAAGATTCTAAAAAAAGATAACTTGCATAACAAGATTCTAAAAAAAGATAACTTGCACGACAAAATTCTAAAATAAGATAACTTTCACGACAAGATTCTAAAAAGATTACTTACTTGTCAAGTTTCAACCAATCATTGAGCACATTTACTTTCTGTCTGTCAACTTCAGCGAAGGGATCATACCCACCACCACGTTTTTTGTTTGTAATTATTTCTTTCACGGTGCTATTTCCTTGGAACGGTGATTGTTGTGTGGGACCAAGTTTACACATTCTAACACTTTTGGCGCGTTGAACAAGCATTGCTGCCTTTTTTTTGTGTTTTGTTTGTGTTTTAAAGCACACATATCAACTTTTGGCTTTTTTTCTGTGCGTACGTATTGTACACTGCTCTGCTTCCCTCGGTAGACACTTTCACTTGCTCCTCCTTGTTTTTGATTAACGCGGGATCCATCCTTAAATAAAATTCCATAACACAATCAAATCTTTATTCAAAATCTGTATAAATCTGTTAATTATGAAACCATCAAACCACATAGCGAAATAAGTTCAACCAATAGTATACACAAATGAGAACCAAATAAATCACTTCTTTTTAAAAACCCGGGATCGGGTTGTTCGAGTACTAACCGCACCAAACGCACCACCTTCCCCGACAATGTTCAGACCTCCCTTAAGCTGCTCCAGATTGCTCTCCATGACGTCCACCTTCTTCGACAATGCATCCACTTTTTCCTCGACATTTTGAATGCCGACCATCACCTTCTCGGAGAAATTCGAGAAACACATCTCGAAGTTGGACTTCATCGCCTCTATCATATCTGTCTTATCCACATTCTGTGGCGCACCCTGGGATAAAAATGGTGAATCTTCATCCGGTTCGTGCCTCCTTTTCTGAGGAGTCACCTTACCAACATCATCAATCTGAAACAACCCATTAATGAAACCTCCAGGGTGCCAATGGGAGACATCAAACTCAAAAGGCCCAAAATGCTGGAAATGCGCCTTGATGATGTTGGTACAGCTGTCATCAACAACGTTATCTTTCCAATATGGAAACATATCGTCGAACTCCTTCACAACAAAGTGCTGTACGTTCTTCTGCACAACCAAACACAAAAATTAGAAACGTAGGGAGATGCAATATAAAAACACCAAACGTACCTGACTCTGAAGAGCAACTTTGATGTTCTTCCTGCCTCGGAAGGAGAGTAAAGGAAGAGTATGGGGAGGACTGATGGGTTCACCATACTTTAATGCAAAGTCTGGTAGAGCAAAATAAATCCAAATCTGAAAAACTTGAACAAACCCATCAATGGAGTAAGCAGACCTACCCAAGTCCTTATCTCTTATGGATAAAATTAGCTTTTTAAAAGCTACTCTGCCCCATGGGTAGCTCTCGAATGCAGCGAGATTCATCACTAGTCTAGCATAGTTGACATTGGTAGATGCTCTACGATCACGAGCGTCAATAAAAGTCGCGAAAATGACCAAATATCCTAACCTAATCCTATCATCACGAGACCAAGAACTACATTTTGAACAAGCCTCGACCAAATTCCGAATGCTAGGGCCTTCAGAAATACGAACCCCAATCTTCTTCCAGAATAACCTCATCTCCATCGTGACTTCAATATCTGGCTCTTTAGCTAAATTGTCATCATATTTGCAGTTAAACCCAGTTAAATGCTCGAACTCATTAAGGGAGAACCTTACCTGGATTATCACCAACCAAACACCAAATCTCGTATTTGGCAGTAGTTAGAAGCTGGAAGGTGAGCATGTGGTGCACAAGCCTAGAAGCCCATGCGAAATCCAACTTGTAGAATTTCAGGCATACACCGAGAGGAGAACTGCATAAGTACTCCCATTCATCAGCATGGAGCGCAGCCTCAAGTGCAGACATGAGCTCAGCATCGCAAGAATGATATCCGATGCTTTTCTGTGGGGGTGGCTCAGTGTTTTTTGTAAAGAGGCGAATTGGGAGACTATCTTTCTACATTTTCAATACTGCAATCACAAAAAAATAGTTAAACAGAATAATACATTGTTGTGCATAATACAAAAAATGTGAAGCAGACTTCTCGAGAGAAGTCTGCTTTGAACAAAAAATGTGAAGCAGACTTCTCGAGAGAAGTCTGCTTTGAACAAAAAAAGTCTGCTTTGAACAAAAAATGTGAAGCAGACTTCTCTCGAGAAGTCTGCTTTGAACAAAAAAAGTGAAGCAGACTTCTCGAGAGAAGTCTCCTTTGAACAAAAAACTGTGAAGCAGACTTCTCGAGAGAAGTCTGCTTTGAACAAAAAATGTGAAGCAGACTTCTCGAGAGAAGTCTGCTTTGAACAAAAAACTGTGAAGCACACTTCTCTCGAGAAGTCTGCTTTGAACAAAAAACTGTGAAGCAGACTTCTCGAGAGAAGTCTGCTTTGAACAAAAAACTGTGAAGCAGACTTCTCGAACAAAAAACTGTGAAGCAGACTTCTCGAGAGAAGTCTGCTTTGAACAAAAATGCAACAAAATAAACCGCGAGAGCAAGCACAATCCAGAAATCACAGAAAAATGCAACAAAATAAACCGCGAAAGCAAGCACAATCCAGAAATCACAGAAAAATGCAATAAAATAACCGTCAAAATAACCGTCCACGCAAAAACAGCCCCCGAAACCAGTTAAAAATATCAGTGAGACAGTTAAAAATCTTCAGAAAATCTATGAAATGAAAATCACATACCTTTGACGGTGGGGATTCTATTCGCAGTAATTTCTGGAAAAAAAAGTTCAAATATCACAGTAATTTCTGAAAAAAAAATTTCTAAAAAAAAATTCAAAACCATTTTCGAAGTGTTTCTTACCGCGAAAAGGGTTGCACCGTAGGGGACTACGAAGCGTCAGAATATCTATGAAGGGGAAACAAAAAATTGTCAAACATCAACTATAAACCGTCAAACATCAATTGAAACATGCAAATCTATGAATGGAAAACAAAAAACTGTCAAACATCAACTGAAACATGCAGATCTATGAATGGAAAACAAAAAACTATAAAACATCAACTGAAATATGTAGATCTACTCATACCGTCGCGGGGGAACGAGAGGGCGTCGGGGGAAAAGAGAAATACAAACAAAAACCTTACCGCGGGGCAAGAGAAAAAGAGACGGCGACAAGAGATAAATATGAGGGCAAGATAAACCGAAAACCTTACCAAGAGAGGTATGACGGAGAGAACGAAGAAAACCTTACCGCGGTAACGAGAAAGCTGATGAACGGTGAGAAAGACGGCGACAGAGTAAGCGGCAGCGAGAGAGAGAACCAAGTTTTTTTGTTTCGGCTCGAAAATAAGTGGTAAATTATTAGGGTTTTGGCTTATATACTTGTGGTAAAAATCGCTTAGGTTAAACTTTCAAATCACTAATTCCCGGTTTGCACAGACTTCTAGATGTCTGCTTTGTAAAAAAAAATACAAAGCAGACTTCTCGAAGTCTTCTTTGTAAAAAAAATATAAAGCAGGCTTCTCGAAGTCTGCTTTGTATTTTTACATTACCCTAAACTCTAAATTGAAGAAAACCGGTTTAGTTATATTTAATTTCCGGTTTGTGCAGACTTCTCGAAGTCTGCTTTGTATTTTTACACTACCCTAAACTCTAAATTGAAGAAAACCGGTTTAGTTATATTTAATTTCCGGTTTGTGCAGACTTCTCGAGAAGTCTGTTTTGTTAAATCTACAAACAACATCTCGAGAAGTCTGCGTAACCCTAAACCCTAAATAATAAAATTCACTAAATGTGCGAAAGTTTTGTTAAAAATTGGATGAATATGTTGAAGATAGTTAAGTAAATGCAAAACTCAAACAATTTTCCTATAAAAATTTGTAAATCTAAATTTTCAAATTTATCACATGATATTTCAAATTCTAGCATGAATTCTCTACACAAACATCAACTATTAACCCACAACACATAACAACAAAAANTAATAACCCATCCTTTTTCATTTCCCTTGTTATTCAAACTGAATTTTCGTGCTCACACTTGCCTTGTAGGTCAAGATAGGTCTTATTTGATTTTCCTATGTCAATAAGGAGAGAGCCTAAAGGTAGGTAAACCCTAATGAGTATTTAACGAATATAAATACATCACAAAATTAGGTTTTCTAGTAGCACCAAAAAAAAGAAAAATGCCCAGGGGAGAGAGCAGAGAGAGAATTCGTGAGGAGAGAGAGAAGAGAGAGAGAGAAGAGGTACAATAGGTTTGGTTGTATTGTAATTCTTCTAAATTTATTCTTTCTCTAAAGTTGCTTCATTGTAAAAGGGTTCATAAGATTTATAGTGAAATTTGTAGGAGACAGATACTACCCAAGATGTACCTTAAGTGGGAATTCGGTAATCAAATTTTGTGTCTTTATTTCTAAAAAATCCAAAACCAACACCAAAGGCAATCAGAAAAAATCCTAAAATCCTAATATTTATGGTTATCAATTTTTTGGATGTTTCACTTACGATGGATGTGGAATTTTTCAATTTTCTACCTCAAAATGATGATACTTCAGAGTCATCCATATAAAATATGAATCTTATTCTAAAATCAACGATATATTCAATTTGGACTATATATATTATATTTTAGATCATTTTAATTTTTAATACTTGGAATAATATAACACATTAATGATTTCAAATTGCATTCACCTATACTTGTTCTTCCGAAGCATTTAATAATTTGTATACTATCTTATAATGTACTTACACTTTTTTCTTTTATCATTAGATAAAATATCTCATATGTACAGTTTTTACTTTCTCACTTTTGATGAGAATCTAAATTGAAGAGAAACTCTTTGCTCTCAACTTTGACCTTGGCCATATCCACGTTCACATGTTCCACTCTTTTATATAGTCACTTTCTCGGTTAGTATTATCAGACTGGTCTTTTTAAATATAAATTGTCACATTCACTATCGAGAATGGACCATAATCAGTTAGACGTATTTATGAGTTTTCATCTGTAGTTTCTTATTTTTTGTTGAATCTCAATTAGAAAAAGAAATGAGTTCAAAATATTTCTTGAATTTTTTTACCCCATTGTGTATACAAGACAACATTACTTATGTGAAAGAGAGTATGTCTTCTTTGACATCTCTTCCTCAATGATACTTTATTATAAACGTGCAAATAAATATGTACATCTATGAGTTATATTCGTTTATAGATTTTAATCTTTGTAATCTTAGACCTGATTAATAATAATTTTAGGCTTTGCGATGACGCAAATAACAAACAAGATACGATGTTTTAGATTATAGGTTGACTTTATCCCACGGCAGTTTACACGTGGTCGGCACATCGGCAATAACCAACAAATTCTTAATGTTGTTAAGGCGGATGTATGTATTGGCACGGAACGGAAAGTTTATAGCGATGTTCGTTTGTCTATCGCAGCGTCTGCGGTAGCGACCTGCGGTCAGACACTACGGTTAGATGTTGTAATATTGTTTTTTGTTTAATCGCCGCAGATTGTCAGTGCAGGTTATCGCCGTAGGTTTTATCGCAATTGTTTGATCGCAAACGCTACAATTTCGCTGCGTTTAAAATTTTTACCATAATTTTCTGCGGTTGACCGAAGCGTTTGACCGCAGAAAGTTGCGGCGGTCAAACGAACAATATTTGACCGCATGACGCAGTCGCAGGTTCATGCACCTACGAAACGAACAACACTTATGTATGAAATTTTATATATTAAAAGAGAAATGACTTTTTTAAAATGATGACATGTTATTAAAAAAAATAATATGGTTAAACAAAATTATGACATAGATTTTAGTCAAATGTGATATGACAATTTTAAGGGGCATTTGCAAAAATGACCTAAAATTTGTCTTCAATTGCAAGTTTGACAATTTACACTTTTTTTTGCAAAACTAACTTTTTATCCCTGTTTTATCCTTCAACAATAACTTTATTTACAACTTTGCCATTAACTTAAAAAAAAAACAAAAACAACACAAAGACCATTATGACCAAATTTTTCAAAAATACTACGAAAATGCCATCGTCTTCATGTCACACAACCACCATTGTCGTGGTTGTTGGGAGCTCTTAATTCCATCGACACACCCACCTTTATACCTCTATTCCTTCATCAAATCTCATTCATCTCAACCTCTTTCATTTTCTCTCTCATTTTCTTCCAATTTTTCTCTTCACTCTACATTCAAAAGCTTCCAACTTTGCAAACATTCATCATTATCCGTTAAATCAAGCTTCTGGGAGTTTATATCGGTCATCATTTAAGTCGCGTAGCTAAAAAACCAAGATCGAAGGTTAGTTTTCGTGTTTTGCTTTCGGTTATTTTTTCAGTTCATATAGTTACGAGAAGTCTGCTTTGTAAATATATTACAAAGCAGACTTCTCTAGCAGACTTCTCGAAGTCTTCTTTGTAAGTATATTACAAAGCAGACTTCTCCGAGAAGTCTGCTTTGATAGGAATAAACATTGCTTTGGAGAGAAAAACATTTTATTCCTATCAAAGCAGACTTCTCCGAGAAGTCTGCTTTGTCGAGAAAAACGTTTTATTCCTGTCAAAGCAGACTTCTCCAAGAAGTCTGCGACGTTTATTCCGATCAAAGCAGACTTCTCGGAGAAGTCTGCTTTGATAGGAATAAAAATTGCTTTGGAGAGAAAAACATTTAATTCCTATCAAAGCAGACTTCTCCGAGAAGTCTGCTTTGGCGAGAAAAACAATTTATTCCTGTCAAAGCAGACTTCTCCAAGAAGTCTGCGACGTTTATTCCGATCAAAGCAGACTTCTCCGAGAAGTCTGCTTTGATAGGAATAAAAATTGCTTTGGAGAGAAAAACATTTTATTCCTATCAAAGCAGACTTCTCCGAGAAGTCTGCTTTGATAGGAATAAACGTCGCAGACTACGAGAAGTCTGCTTTGGCGAGAAAAACATTTTATTCCTATCAAAGCAGACTTCTTGGAGAGGTTTGCGACATTTATTCCGATCAAGGCAGACTTCTCGGAGAAGTCTGCTTTGATTGGAATAAAAATTGCTTTGGAGAGAAAAACATTTTATTCCTATCAAAGCAGACTTCTTGGAGAAGTCTGCGACGTTTATTCCGATCAAAGCAGACTTCTCGGAGAAATCTGCTTTGATAGGAATAAACGTCGCAGACTGTGAGAAGTCTGCTTTGGTGAGAAAAACAGTTTATTCCTATCAAAGCAGACTTCTCAGAGAAGTCTGCTTTGATCGGAATAAAAATCGCAGACTTCTCCGAGAAGTCTTCTTTGATAGGAATAAAAATTGCTTTGGCGAGAAAAACAATTTATTCCTATCGAAGCAGACTTCTCTGAGAAGTCTGCGACGTTTATTCCGATCAAAGCAGACTTCTCCGAGAAGTCTGCGATGTTTATTCCGATCAAAGCAGACTTCTTCGAGAAGTCTGCTTTAATAGGAATAAAATGTTTTTCTCGCCAAAGCAGACTTCTCCGAGAAGTCTACTTCAGTAAAAAAATTTAGTATGTGTACAGTGATCTAATCAAATTCATTAATTTTTACCGCAGATAATGGTCCAAATCGTTGTTGTTTGTGGGGAGTGGAGTATTACAGATACTTGGAATTTTTCTGTGGATAATATAAGAGGAGGAAAAATGTTTGTAATTGAGGATGATTGCAAACATCAAGAACTTGTCGAAATGATACAAGATGATTTCGGATTCGATAGACAATTCGATGTGTTGGAGATAAGTTATGTTCTACCACCGGCGTTAGATCAAATACCGTGCGATACTCCTCCTATGAAAGTTACAAATGATAGACAAGTTCGTAACTTGGTTGAGTTATGCAAAAATCATGTTATACGTCTTTGTGTCTCTGTGAAGCGTGAAAATAATTTGTCTGAGGGTGATGATGTCTCTGAGGATGATAAGATTTAGTTGAAGATGATAAAGTTTACTACGATGGTGAGGATTACAGTCTTTACGGTAAATTGAAAAATGAAGATAGTGATGAAGATGATAATAAATGTAGTTTTAGTGTTGAAGATCTCAAAAAAGGAAGTTGTGATCAACGACAAGAGTTAACTCTAGGATGTGTTGAAAATATATATGTGAACCAAAGTTTTCCTTGCAAGGCTGATTTGGTATCACATTTGCGTAGGATGTCGATTATACAGCAATTCGGTTTCAAGGTTTATAAGTCATCGAAACAATTGTATGTGATAATATGTCGCGTCAAAGATTGCGCATGGAAGGTTCGAGCTGCGGTCAAATCTTGTGAATCTAACACGTTTTGGGTGACGAAGTATGTGCAAGATCATACATGTTCAGTAACGGACAGGTTGAATGGCCATAAACAAAGTACTCCAAGATACATTGCTCAGATGTTTATGGAGCGAGTTGGAATAATTGATGGAATTACTCCAAAACACATCAAAGACTCAATGAAGATAATGTTTGGTATTTCTATGGATTATACGACTGCATACCGATCATTAATATATGCTCAAGAATTGGTAAGGGGAACAGCCGAAGATGGATATGACAAATTGCCTGCATATTTGCAATCCATTCAAAAAACTAATCCGGGTACGATTACTGCTATTGAACTAGATGAGCATAGAAGATTTAAATATTTGTTCATCGCATATGGAGCCTCGATTGTTGGATTTGAATATCTCCGAAGAGTTGTTGTGGTTGATGGGTCCCACCTCACTGGAAAGTACAAAGGTGTTTTGCTTGTGGCAACTGCACAAGATGGCAATTTTCAGACATATCCACTTGCTTTCGGGATTGTTAATTCTGAGAATGATGATTCGTGGGAATGGTTTTTAACAAAACTTCGTTGTTGTATATCAGATGAAAATCCGTTGGTTATAGTTTCCGATAGACATAAATCCATAATGAAGGCATGCGCTCGTGCTTTTCCGCAAGCACAACAAGGAATATGTTATTATCATCTTCAAAATAACATAATCACGAAGTTCAGGGGAAGACATTTATTATACTTGGTGAAAGGTGCTGCATACGCATTTACGATGACAGAGTTTAACCGTTACATGGATGAAATTCGAAAAGTGAACAGTAACCTTGCAGATTACTTAGAAAAAGCTGACGTACATCTTTGGTCACGAGTTTATTTCACAGGAGAGAGATATAACATAAAGACAAGCAATATTGCAGAATCTATCAATTCTGCTTTGAAAGGAGCACGTGGATTTCCTATTTCGTATTTGCTTGAGTACATACGTGAAAAGCTTGGGAGGTGGTTTTGTAAAAGACGTGAGGACTCTATGAAACTAGAAACGCTGCACTCTCGAGGAGTTGAATATTTGTTGGTCATATGTTCACACGATGCACTCAAGCTAAAGGTGCAACGCATTGATAGTTGGGAGTTTTATGTGATAGGAGGTTCGCGAGATTGTGTTGTTGACTTACAAAATCATAAGTGTGGGTGTCGTGTGTTTGACATTGAAAAAATACCGTGTGAACATGCTATTGCAGCTGCGATGACGATTGATATGCATGTATCTATGATGGTATCTCCGTTCTACACGAGAAATTACTTGTACGCGGCATATGCGCATAATATTTATCCAAAAAATGATGAACTGCAAGTTGTTTCCGAAGCAAGATGTCTTCCGCCGTTTGTCCGACGTCTTCCTGGCCGACGGAAAAAGTCTAGGTACCAAGCGTTTCTTGAACTTGCGTTGAAAAAAGGAGCGAAGCCAAGAAAAACGCACAAACAATACACTTGCTCAAAATGCAAACAACCCGGCCATAATCGATTGAATTGTGTAAGTCTAGATTTATTATTGTTGAGGAGACTAACATTTTCCTTTATTTTTGTTTTGAAATATTTTTGTTTTGCGTAGCATGCATAATGTGGTGAAAACTAAAGTAAAGAGTAGACTGCAAAGTATTCTGTCGAGAAGTCTGCACAGAAGTCTGGGAGAAGTCTGCAAAAAAGACTTCCGAAAAGTCTGCAGCAAGGTTTGCCGATATAAGAATGTATTTTATGAAACATGGACACAATCATGGACACAATCATTTCAATTTCAATTAGTTAGAGGGCACAATGTTATCGATGGTGTGTTACAAAAACATCCAACACCATCCTGCACCATAATTACAATATATACATTCTACACAACAACTTCATACAACTAATTATGCATAATACTAAGTCATACTACTAAGTCATATTACACATCACCCATAAATATCAAGCAGATCATACGACCTTTCCTCTGGCCCACATTGATTAGTCTCATCGAATATCTCGGCAGCTAACTTCTCTCTAATAGCTTTCATGTTTGCATCACATAAGGCACTAGGAAATGGCAATCCAAGCGCATGACACTCAATGTACTTCAACGTAAACACCCCACAGTCTCCACTCTTGCTGTTCTGAGGAACTCCATGACCTTTAATGCGTTCATGTGTGTATTCATCGCATGGATATTTAACTTTCTCGTGCTTAAGGGATAACTCATTCAAAAGAGCTGGAAGCATCTGAGCAAATGGCTTCACAGCCGCGGATATACGATCATCGGTCGTGTGATTGATGTCGCTGTCCCATATTACGATGTGACGCATCGGTATTGATATCCACATAGTGACCCAATGGTTACCCATTACATGCAACGGTGAATATATGTCATCCACTTCGAGGCCCCATATCTTTCCGGTTTTGCAGTATGATGGTTTAGTTCCTGCATGATAGTCAAATGCTCCTGGAGGGAGCAGTCGTCCTGAACCATCTGCATTCTTGGTGGAATTCAAGAAATACTTGTGATGGCTAGACCAAACCATCTGGAAGATGCAATCAACGAAGCAAATCCGAGTGCTCCTGAACCATTCTGGATGCTTGTTGAAACGAAGCCGCAAAAGGTTAAGCCCAACGTCCATATGCTGCATTTACACATAAAATTTGCAATGCTGATCAGAAGTCTGCAATGCTAATCAGAAGTCTGCAATGCTAATCAGAAGTCTGCAATACTAATCAGAAGTCTGCAATACTAATCAGAAGTCTGCAATACTAATCAGAAGTCTGCAATACTAATCAGAAGTCTGCAATGATAAAAAATATACCAAATCGTTGAGCCATTTCTGAGGACCCCGGAGAGTGAGAAACCACGCGTTTGATTCCTTTGAAGTATCACTGCACAAAAAGATTCTAAAATAAGATAACTTGCACAACAAGATTTTAAAATAAGATAACTTGCACGACAAGATTCTAAAATAAGATAACTTGCACGACAAGATTCTAAAAAGATTACTTACTTGTCAAGTTTCAACCAATCATTGAGCACATTTACTTTCTGTCTGTCAACTTCAGCGAAGGGATCATACCCACCACCACGTTTTTTGTTTGTAATTATTTCTTTCACGGTGCTATTTCCTTGGAACGGTGATTGTTGTGTGGGACCAAGTTTACACATTCTAACACTTTTGGCGCGTTGAACAAGCATTGCTGCCTTTTTTTTGTGTTTTGTTTGTGTTTTAAAGCAGACATATCAACTTTCGGCTTTTTTTCTGTGCGTACATATTGTACACTGCTCTGCTTCCCTCGGTAGACACTTTCACTTGCTCCTCCTTGTTTTTGATTAACGCGGGATCCATCCTTAAATAAAATTCCATAACACAATCAAATCTTTATTCAAAATCTGTATAAATCTGTTAATTATGAAACCATCAAACCACATAGCGAAATAAGTTCAACCAATAGTATACACAAATGAGAACCAAATAAATCACTTCTTTTTAAAAACCCGGGATCGGGTTGTTCGAGTACTAACCGCACCAAACGCACCACCTTCCCCGACAATGTTCAGACCTCCCTTAAGCTGCTCCAGATTGCTCTCCATGACGTCCACCTTCTTCGACAATGCATCCACTTTTTCCTCGACATTTTGAATGCCGACCATCACCTTCTCGGAGAAATTCGAGAAACACATCTCGAAGTTGGACTTCATCGCCTCTATCATATCTGTCTTATCCACATTCCGTGGCGCACCCTGGGATAAAAATGGTGAATCTTCATCCGGTTCGTGCCTCCTTTTCTGAGGAGTCACCTTACCAACATCATCAATCTGAAACAACCCATTAATGAAACCTCCAGGGTGCCAATGGGAGGCATCAAACTCAAAAGGCCCAAAATGCTGGAAATGCGCCTTGATGATGTTGGTACAGCTGTCATCAACAACGTTATCTTTACAATATGGAAACATATCGTCGAACTCCTTCACAACAAAGTGCTGTACGTTCTTCTGCACAACCAAACACAAAAATTAGAAACGTAGGGAGATGCAATACAAAAACACCAAACGTACCTGACTCTGAAGAGCAACTTTGATGTTCTTCCTGCCTCGGGAGCCTCGGAAGGAGAGTAAAGGAAGAGTATGGGGAGGACTGATGGGTTCACCATACTTTAATGCAAAGTCTGGTAGAGCAAAATAAATCCAAATCTGAAAAACTTGAACAAACTCATCAATGGAGTAAGCAGACCTACCCAAGTCCTTATCTCTTATGGATAAAATTAGCTTTTTAAAAGCTACTCTGCCCCATGGGTAGCTCTCGAATGCAGCGAGATTCATCACCAGTCTAGCATAGTTGACATTGGTGGATGCTCTACGATCACGAGCGTCAATAAAAGTCGCGAAAATGACCAAATATCCTAACCTAATCCTATCATCACGAGTTAGAAGTTGGAAGGTGAGCATGTGGTGCACAAGCCTAGAAGCCCATGCGAAATCCAACTTGTAGAATTTCAGGCATACACCGAGAGGAGAACTGCATAAGTACTCCCATTCATCAGCATGGAGCGCAGCCACAAGTGCAGACATGAGCTCAGTATCGCAAGAATGATATCCGATGCTTTTCTGTGGGGGTGGCTCAGTGTTTTTTTGTAAAGAGGCGAATTGGGAGACTATCTTTCTGCATTTTCAATACTGCAATCACAAAAAAATAGTTAAACAGACTAATACATTGTTGTGCATAATACAAGAAATGTGAAGCAGACTTCTCGAGAGAAGTCTGCTTTGAACAAAGAAAGTGAAGCAGACTTATCGAGAGAAGTCTGCTTTGAACAAAAAACTATGAAGCAGACTTCTCGAGAGAAGTCTGCTTTGAACAAAAACTGTGAAGCAGACTTCTCGAGAGAAGTCTCCTTTGAACAAAAAATGTGAAGCAGACTTCTCTCGAGAAGTCTGCTTTGAACAAAAAACTGTGAAGAAGACTTCTCGAGAGAAGTCTGCTTTGAACAAAAAACTGTGAAGCAGACTTCTCGAGAGAAGTCTGCTTTGAACAAAAAATGTGAAGCAGACTTCTCGAGAGAAGTCTGCTTTGAACAAAAAACTGTGAAGCAGACTTCTCCAGAGAAGTCTGTTTTGAACAAAAAACTGTGAAGCAGACTTCTCGAGAGAAGTCTGCTTTGAACAAAAAATGTGAAGCAGACTTCTCGAGAGAAGTCTGCTCTGAACAAAAAAATGTGAAGCAGACTTCTCGAGAGAAGTCTGCTTTGAACAAAAA
>JAEVFF010001178.1:0-84620 GCA_018901945.1 Pugionium dolabratum | reverse complement strand
GGTGGCCTTCTTCTTCATCCGGATGGGAGTCCTTCTGTCCTGGTCGCGGTCTAGGGTGGTCAGGGCCTTCAGTATTGTCATGGCCAGCCCTCACGTTCCTTATGGCTTGGAACCTTCTGACTGTTCCACACGCTCAAGCCTTTCCCCAATAGATGTGAGTTGGGTTTGTAAGTGTGGTGAACATGGCTATCATGGCCTCGGTTGCATCTTTGTTTTCACCTTCTTCCATCGTGTGCTACAAGAGTAAATAAGAGGTGAGGTGCTCCAGGAATTTCTCTAGGAGTTGGTTTTTATAATAGATTAAACAACTTAGAAAATGGCAAATAAGAAAAAGAAAAGTATGCAAAAAAGGAAAAAGAAAATAGAATTAATGCTACAATCTCCTAAGATTCTAGGCAATTTTCCTAGATTCTTTTGGGTAGTTTTCTTTTCTTATTTTTTTCTAACTTAATGAATAATGGAAACAACAACTAGCAAAAGGAAACACAACTTAGATGCAAGAAGATGACCCTAAAACCCTAGCGATGCGCATAGGTGAAAAAGGTGCAAGTTTGGTTTGGTTTTTATATTTTTTTGAATGAAAATAGACTAATGCACGAAATTGAATAAGCTGAAGAAAGGATAGAGAATACCTGGGTTTAGGAGTTTAAGCTATGATACCAAAAATGATACAAACCTAAATTGGTGGCTGTGAAACTCTCGGACCGGTTGCAAGGAACATAGGCAAGGAACATAGGCAAGAAACTCGGGCTTAGGTTTGTTGGAATGGCTTTTGGCATGTGTATTGGGTGGTGGAGTGAGGTGAACAACATGAGGTATGAGGGGCCTCGTGATAAATGCTTATCTTTATTAATATGGACCTCAACTAGGTCTAGGCGATAAGAGCTTTTCATAAAGACTCTTAGAAAAAAATGCTTATCTTTATTAATATGGGGAAAAGGTTTTCGAACTAAAATGCTGAAAGAGCCTTATCAATATGCTCGACAGCTTGACCTTCTAGGGTCGACTCAAAGAAAAAAAATAGAAAACTTACAAAAGTGCATAAAGGAAAATTACAAAATGGAAACTACCGAAAAAGTCAAACTACTTAATTGATCTTGCCTCAACAAAAAGGAAAACTACTAGATCCTACCCTGCAAAACAGAAAAGGCAATATATAATAATGAAAACTTACTTTCTTACCTTTCAGCTAAGAAATGGAATATGGCCGACCTTGTGGCTTGCACGCGCCTAGCTCCTAGTCTTAGACTTGGAGTAGGTTGACAAATTGTTGGGCCTTCACCTCCTTTGCCACGAGAACCCAAGCTTCTGGAGTACCTTGATGAAGCCCTTGAATTGATTGTTGCACTCTTGACCCATTGTTGCTTTCCCTTGGCCTTCTAGAAGCCTTTCCACGAACAAGCTGAACTTGTGGTAGAGTGCTCGAGTTCTGCTTCTTGTGATTTCTCATGGTGGTACCATTGGGGCAGAAATATCTTCTAGATCCATGCCCTGAAGCTGACTGGTGATTTGATCCGAGTCTTTTAGGGTGGTGCTCGAGCTGGCGGTGTTGCCACGTGAACCGGTTGTGCCGCAGGTCGAGCTGGCCGAGTTGTTATCTGAGCTGGCCAGAATGTTAATCGAGCCGGCCATGTTGCCAGCTGAGCCAGCGGTGTTGGGCGCCTCGCCTATTGGGCCAACCATTTTGTCAATCGGGCCGGCGGTGTTGGTCGGCCCGGTGGCAATGCTTGGCCCAGCCATGTCGCCTATCGGGCCAGCTGTCTCGGGCAGGCGTTCTGGTCGCCCATCTACGCAATCTGGCCGACCACTCGATCTGGTGTCCTCATCACCTTGGTTCATCATTTGATCGTGTGATTTGATCAAAACCCCCTCTTTTTACTTCCTTTGCCCACCCAAGCCAAGAGATTCTCGGCCTTGCGAGTCATGGCCGTACCGCTTCTGAGATTGAGATTCAATCTTACATCAGTGCATATGATTAATACCAAGTGATAACAAAAGCGCCTTGAACCATAATAATTCACGAACTGTAAGCTCCATAGAGCGGTATTCAGCTTCAGCCGAAGAGCATGAGACAACATTCTGTTTTTGAAACTTCCATGAATTGGGGAACCGTCAAGTTGAATAAACCATCATGTGAGTGATCATCGTGTAAGTGGGCAACCTGCCCAATCCGAGTTGCACCAAGCCATAAGTGTTAAAGGAGCATTGGCACGATAAAATATCCCATGGCCCAGATTATATTTGGGTATTTATTTGAGTTAGAACATGTACTGCATTCAAGATGTTAGGACAGATCAAACCAAGATAAATTAGTCGACCAACAACATGATGAGGATCATGGTACCAATAACGGGCTGGAGCCATGGCTCGCAGTACGAGAGGAGCCTGCGACACGGTCCAGGAGCAAACAACTGAGGAGGAGGTTCAACCTCGCCGTGGAGAACTACCTCAAATCCCATGACCATAAGGTAATGACATGGCAAGAGACCTGCTGGGCCTTTTCCGGAACCAGTACCACCGTCGTAGATGGCCCACCGGCCATGATACATCAACCAACAGAAGATCTTGCCCAAACCTTCGTCCAAATGACCATTGGCAAAGGCCATGACCATATAATTCCAGCTATATCTTCTGCCTTTAGTTGCAAATCAACTGCTATAACTTGTTTTACAGGATTAGAGCGCACAAGGACCCGAGGTGCCCACCAAAGACAAGAAAAGGCCGGAACACCGCCCACAGACCAAGAGCTTCAAGATGGAGAAAGACAACTGAGAGCTTCAAGAACAAGACCCTCAAGCATCAAGTGAAGATTTAGAAGACTCTAATGCCCAAGGCCATGACCCAAGACACTCCATGCCCCAAACACACACGGAATCAACACTTACTGCTCCTACGCAGCCATTTGCAAGTAAGGGTAAGATATGGTCCATTTTTTTACATTCTTTCAGGAAAAAATCGTCCTAAAATGTCCCAAGATGTTGTCAATTCAAACTTAGGCGCCTCACCCCATAGGGAACTTGCAACTTTCCTTTTTATTAGTTTATGAACTTTTTATTTCTATGTGTTGTTGTGATTTCCTTTTGTTTATAATTTCATTGTTGCATTTCTTTCATTTGATTCGGCCATTAGCTAAAGCCTAAGAACCCTTATATAAGGCTCCACTGCAGTCTTGTAATATTTCAACCTTTTTATATTAATAAAGACCGAATTATCTTCAAAGAGAAAGAAACCCCTTTACGAGTTTAATCAAGAGAGAGCCGCCACCTCCTTGCTTGAACTCCTCATGCTATATCAAAGAGTTTCCACCCTCTTTGTGGTGCACCTTACCTTCCCCATCACTGCTCCTATGATGAGGTCATCGTCCCAACCCCCGGCCAACTGGCCGGCCCGGCCGGTCCAAGGAACACAAAGGCGGCCAAAAACACGCAAAATGATAAATGGGTTTATCTTCATGATTTCAAACATAACCAAGAAGCGGCCAGCCAAGACCAAACCTGTCATATAATCCTGACTCACAGAGGACACTCGGCGACAAGGAGCTCACCCCAAACCAGGCCAGATCAAGTCATGTACCATTTATCAAGTTGGTGTTGCTGGAACTTACCATATTTGGAAGTTTCCTTATATGAAAATATCCAAACGTTTCTTTGGCGACCAGGAGACCTTTTGGTAATTATAGGATGTCCCTTAAGAACTTCTAGAAGCCCAAAAACACCTTGTACCAGGCGGGTCCATCCGTGCCTTCAAGTGAACCGATTGGAGTCATTTATGGCAAGTGAGATGACCAACCGGTTTAATCACTTCAAAAAGAAAGCATGACGTCCAGTAGAGATTATTAAGGCCCTAAGGAAGCCCAAAATCAACCTACCATGCACCAGCCACCATAGTATCAGGCAGATTCCTCTATTCCAAGATTTTTCATATATGGACCAAAGTGCAGTTAATGTGTTAAGATTGCAACATATCTATTCCTTGCAACTTTGGCACATATTTAATACTTTCCAAAGCATCCAGGATGTACCTAGACACCATAAATCCACCCCGTAAGCTCTCAAGGTACAAGCATCTACACTTTCCATGTTGGCCAAACTAGACATTAATGGCCAACAACCATATATTTTAAATGTATGATTTATGTTTCTCTTTTTAGACATCAGGACCATGGCTATGAGCACTATATAAGCTCAAAAGGACTTCATTGTAAACAGACCACCATTGAAATAAAAAAGTTGAATACAAAGTATTTTCTTCAGAGTCTTGTCTTTGAATCTTGTTCTTGTTCTTTAGAAACTAAGTGTGTGATTCACTTCCTTTCTATTGAAGCCACGTCCAGGTTAGTTTGAGAGATTCAAACTCTATTGGTTCACCTTTGATCGTTTGATTCGATCAAAACCCCCTCCTTTTAGTTCCCTTTCCTGCTGAATCCAAGAGAGATTCTCGGCCTTGCGAGCCACGATCATACCGCTTGTGAGATTGATACTCAATCTTACATCACCCTGCCTTGATCCCATGATATAGAGAGACCTCCAGCTTGTTAGATCTCCACCCCTATCTCCACCCCAGCCGTAACAAGAGAGAGTGACCACCATATTGCGTTACGGCCAGCTCTCGACCTTTGTAAGGCCTCATACGGCATCTTACATCATCTGGTATCAGAGCTAAAAGCTCCTACAGCCAGGTTTAGTCGTTTAATTTCTTGTTTCATTTGGTTCTTTAGATATTACTATAGTTTTTATCTTGAGAGTTTAGGGGCAAATGTGAGGTGTCTAGGTAAATCGTGGATGCTTTGTAAAGTCTTCAATAAGTGCCCAAGTTGCAAGTAATAGAGATGTTGCAATCTCAACACATTAAGTGCACATCGGTCCATATATGGCAAGTCTTGGAGAAAAGAGATTTTCCTGATCCTGTGGTGACTGCTGCATGGTAGTTTGATTTTTGACTTCCTTGGGGCTTTAATAATCTCTCCTGGATGCCATGTTTTGGTTTGCAAGTGATTAAACCAGTTGGTCATCTCACTTGCCATAAACGGCTCCAATCTGTTCATTTGAAGGCACATATGGACCCACCTGGTTCAAAGCGTGTTTGGGCTTCTAGAAATGCTTAAGACAGCTCCTAGAAGTACCCAAAAGTCTCCTGGTCTCCAAAGAAATATTTGGAGACTTTCATATAAGGAAAATTCCAAATATGGTAAGTTTCGGCAACTCCAATTTGATGAATGGTGCATGACTTGATCTGGCCTAGTTTTGGGTGAGCTCAATGTCACCGTGTGTCCTCTCTGAGTCAGGATTACTGGCCATGTTTGTTCTTGGCTGTAAGCGTATTGGTTAGGCTTTAATTCATGAAGATACACCCATGTAACATTTTGCGCATATTTGAACGCCTTTGTGTTACTTGGGCCGGCTGGGCCGGCAACTTGGACGGGGGTTGGGCCGATGACCACATCACCATCTCACTGAGAATGCACTATCTTGGTGGTATAACAGTATACAAAAGGAGAAGGCAAAGGTATGGCACCGTAACCAATTGGGCCGACATGAAGTGCCTTCTTAGATCAAGGTATGTTCCTGAACATTATCATAGGGACTTACAAAAACGTTTTAGGAACTTGGTGCAGGGATCTCAGAGTGTAGATGAGTACTTCGAGGAGTTTTAGAAGCTCATGAACTCCTTTGAGATAGAGGAGTCCGAAGAAGCTCTAATAGCACAATTCATAGATGGTCTTCAAGAACGCATTGCTCGAAAGGTGGAACGAACTAGGTACAACAATTACATGAGTTGTTGCACTTGGAAGTAAAAGTATAGAAAGAAATCAAATGCAAGATAGCCATGAAAATCTGGCCAAAAGGCAATCAACAATGGCCCATGAGCAACAACCGGCCTTTAGACAAAGGAAAAACAATAGAAGTGGAGTCTAGGTTCAAGAGAAAGAATGCTGCGC
This sequence comes from Pugionium dolabratum, assembly GCA_018901945.1. NCBI lineage: Eukaryota > Viridiplantae > Streptophyta > Magnoliopsida > Brassicales > Brassicaceae > Pugionium > Pugionium dolabratum. The sequence goes on along the minus strand of JAEVFF010001178.1, from coordinate 78,682 downwards.
CAACTAAGACATTGCGGTCAGAAAAAGGTAAGTATCCTAATTTTAACCAAGCTAAGACATGTGATATTACTTGTTTTAAGTGCTAGAGCCGAGGACATATGGCAAGAGACTGTCTAAATAAACGAGCAATGATCATCACTGCAAGCGGTGATTATGAATCACAAGACGAGCAAGATGAGGCGCCAAATGGCTTGGAGGATGATGTAGAGTACCCTGACATAGGATAACTCCTAGTGACCAGGAGTGATGGGGACATCAAGTCGTATGGCGGCCAGGAGACCAGATTGGCTGACCAGGGAGCTTGCCCCAGACAGCCAGGCCATTTGGCACGTCTGCCGGCCCAACCAGTACCGCCGGACCCTCGACCAACAGGACCGGACCGATCAGCATTGCCGGCGGAGAGGCCCAAACCTCCGGCACAACTAGTGGCGATGTGAATGACACCGCCAGTACCATTGGTGACGCCGCCGACTCCGGGATCAATTTGGCCGGTCCAGAAGGCATTCCGGCCAGCACCTCGCACAGTCTAGCCGGTACAGCCGATCCAGCCGAGTACACGGGCATTTCAGCATCTACACAAGGAGACTCGGACCAGATAAGCTACCAGCTTCAGGACATGCATCTAGTGGAAGTCTTTACACCAGTGGTGCCACCAGGAGCAATGACAAGGAGCAGATCAAGAGCACTCTTCCACAAGTTCAGCTTATGGGTCGACAAGCTCCTAGAGGAAGTTCGACTGAGGACAGTGGGCCAGAAGTGCAAAGAAGAGTCCAAAGGCTTCTCAACAATGCAAGGGACTTCAGAGATTTGGGCTTTAGTGGCAAGAGAGGTCAGGGCCCAAAGATTCCTAACCCTACTCCAAGTAGAAGACTACGAGCAAGGCGCGTGCATGCCACAAGGTTGGCCACCTTCCATTTCTTGGCCGTGAGGTAAGCAAGGTAAGTTTCATTCGAATATATGCCTCTTTCTGTTTTGCAGGGTAGGATCTAGATTGTTTATATTTTTGAGTCAAAGATATTTTAGGAATAGGTCCTTTTTCGGTTATGCACTTTTGTACATTTTCCATTTGTGCACTTTTGTAAACTTTCCTTTTCTTTCTTTGAGTCAACCCTAGAAGGTCAAGCTATTGAGCATATTAATAAGGCTCCTTCCAGCATTGTAGTTCGACAATTTTTTTGATATTAATAAAGTAGAACTTTCTTCCAACAAGCTTTCTCTCTAAGAATCTTGTGCGCTTAGAACCTAGTTGAGACCAGCCCTCCTAGCTCTAAGTTTGTGATTTATCACGAGGTTCATCACCCCTCGTGTGGTTCACCTCACCCTTCCACCCAATACCAATCCAAAAACCCATATCCAAGAAGTTTAAGGTCGAGTTTCTGACCTAACCTTCTCCACACAGCCCACGCGCATATAAGCCTTTAATCGAGGCTTGTATCATTTTGGTATCAGAGCTTAAAGCTCCTAAACCAGGTTGTTTCTATCCTTTAACTTGTTTTGTTTCTAATTCTTTCATTAGTTTAAGTTTCATTCAAGAAACAAAAAATAACATCTAAGTTCAAACCGAGTGCATCTAGTTCCTACGTGCATCACTAGGTTCTCGAATCATTCTTGCATTAAAATTTTCGACTTTCCTTTTTGTTAGAATCATATTTCTATTATTTTTAAGTTAAATTAAAAGAAAAGAAAAAGAAAATAGGAAAAATACCAAAAGAATTTGAATTGGACAGCTAGCAATAGTTGTCAATAAAGTTTCCATTTTTTTTTTCAAATCTCCATATTTTCGAATTTTCCATTTCTCAGATTTTCCTTTTTGCATTTTTTCGAATCCCCCTATAAAATAAAACCCTCCTAATCAATTTAGGATCATCATAACTTGTCTTCTTTCTTTGTAGTACGCAATGGCAGAAGAGAATAGAGAAGCAGCCGAAGCCATGATGGCCATGTTCACCACCCTCCAAACGCAACTCGCATCAATAGGCGAGAGGTTGGAGCGCGTGGAGAGACCTGTGATATTCCAGGCCATAAGGCACGTGAGAGCTGAGCAAGACCGTGCTGAGGGTCCTGAGCACCTTAGGACACGACACGAACAGGAGGAGCCCCAGCCAGATGGAGATGGGGACGCACAACCTCATAACTATCACCCTAGGCCGAGAGGACCTCCACGGCAACCAGAGGCAGAAGATGATGGCTTCGAGCCATATAGTCTTCCCCAGAGACCAAGGATGCCTCCTAGACATCATGAGGATGGAGATGAGCACGCCTACAACTGGGTAATTCATCCTGATGTCAAGCTAACACCTCCTAGTTTTGCAGGAAAAGTAGACCCCGAAGCCTATCTTGATTGGGAGAGGAGGATGGACCACATCTTCGATCACTACAACCAACCAGGCCCTAGGAGAGTCTCCATGGCAGTAGCATAACTCACAGACAATGCCCTCATCCGGTGGGATCGTGAGGTGTCTGACCGAAGGAGGAAAAGATTGAGGCCCGTAGACTCATGGGTCGACATGAAAGACCTCATGAGACAAAGGTTTGTTCCACCTTATTTTCATAAAGATTTGCAACGACGTTTTCGTACTCTTATGCAGGATACCAGATCAGTAGAGAAGTACTATGAAGAGTTTGAGAGATTAAGGAACAGGCTGGAACTCAATGACGATGAGGAAGCTTTGATGGCACAATTCATGGATGGACTCCAAGAAAGAATCAGCCGCAAGGTGGAAAGGCAAATCTACAATAACTTCAAGGACTTGTTCCACCTATCTGTCCAGGCTGAGCAGCACATCAAACGTAAGAGCCAAACATCCGCAGCAAGCCTAAGACGCCTTGGGCACCAAGCAACATTCCCAAGCCTGTAGACAAAGGCAAAAGCATAGAGATCGAGTCAAGGTTCAAGAGCAAGCCTCCTGAGCCAACCCGTAACCAGAGAGAGCCTAGTAAGTCCTCTAACCCTCAAAGATCACGTGACATCACTTATTTCAAGTGTAGGGGTCGTGGACACATCTCAAGGGAGTGCCCAACCAACCGGGTCATGATGATTACGGAAGCTGGAGAGTATGAATCTCAAGATGAAGAGGACTATGAACCAGAAGGAGAATACGGTGACATTGAGTACCCTGATGTGGGGGAAGTGCTGGTCACTAGACGCATTCTCAGTGCAATGGTGGATCCCTCAGAGACCATCCAGAGGGAGAACATCTTCCACAGCCGTTGCACCATCAAGGGCAAGGTATGTAACCTCATCATAGATGGTGGTTCTTGCACTAACGTTGCTAGTGCATGGTTGATAAGCTAGGTCTAGAGAAGACAAGGCATCCTCGACCATATAGACTGAGATGGCTGGATGACAAAGTGGAGCTCAAGATCCATGAGCAAGTCACTGTGCCATTCAGTGTGGGCAAGTACCAAGACCAAGTCGTGTGCGACGTGGTGCCCATGCAAGCTGGCCATCTTCTGCTAGGAAGGCCATGGCAGTTTGACAAGGAGACCAGGCATGATGGCCGAACCAATCTCTACACTTTCGTGCATGACAAGAGAAAGGTCAGCCTAGCTCCTCTCACACCTGCCCAGGTACATGAGCTTCAACAGCAAATGAGTAAGGAAAAGAAGCTCATTAAATCTAATTTTCTTATTCAACCAAGTCATGTCCGGAGAGCTTTAGCCTCGAAGGATCTAATGCTACTAATGGTTTTCAAAGAAGTGTTGAATGTAGAGAAAGAACAGGTAGAGCTACCTCCTGAAGTAGCAGCTCTCCTCAAAAAGTTCCAGGATGTATTCCCGGAAGAGATACCAGCAGGCTTACCTCCCCTACGAGGCATAGAGCACCAGATCGACCTCGTGCCCGGAGCAGCCCTGCCCAACCGGCCAGCCTACCGGATGAGTCCAGAGGAGTCCAAGGAGCTTGAGAAGCAAGTCAAGGAGCTCCTGGAGAAAGGCTATGTTCGAGAGAGTCTCAGTCCATGTGCCGTACCAGTGCTACTAGTGCCCAAGAAGGATGGGACTTGGCGAATGTGCGTGGACTGCCGAGCAATCAACAACATCACAGTTAAGTACCGGCATGCGATACCACGGCTGGATGACATGCTAGATGAGCTGAGTGGAGCCACGGTCTTCTCCAAGATAGACCTCAAGAGTGGATACCACCAGGACATGATGAAGGAAGGTGATGAATGGAAGACTGCTTTCAAGACAAAGCAAGGGCTCTACGAGTGGACAGTCATGCCATTCGCCTTGACTAATGCCCCAAGCACCTTCATGCGCCTTATGAACCAAGTTCTTAGGGCGTACATCGGTAAGTGCATTGTAGTTTATTTTGATGACATATTAGTTTATAGTAAGTGCTTAAGGGATCATGATACAAGCCTTGATTCAAGGATGTATGCGCGTGGGCAGTTTGTAGAAGATTAGGTGAGAAACTCAACCTTAGGCTTCTGGATAGGGGTTTTCTGGTTGGTAAACGATGGAAGGGTGAAGTGAACCACACGAGGGGTGATGAACCTCGTTATAAATCACAAACTTAGAGCTAGGAGGGCTGGTCTCAACTAGGTTCTAAGCGCACAAGATTCTTAGAGAGAAAACTTGTTGGAAAAGTTCTACTTTATTAATATCAAAAAGGTTGTCGAACTACAATGCTGGAAGGAGCCTTATTAATATGCTCGACAGCTTGACCTTCTAGGTTCGACCCAAATAAGAAAAGGAAAACTTACAAAAGTGCACAAAAGGAAAAGATACAAAAGTGTATAATCGAAAAAGGACCTATTCCTAAAATGTCTTTGACTCAATAAAATAAATATTCTAGANCCCTGTGAACTTACAACGAAACCTAAAAAACAAGTTTATCAGTACAAAAAGATGCACTTCTTGAGATTGGCATAAAGCTCTTCTTGTCGAAGGGTTTTAAGTACCATCTCAAGATGTGTGAGGTGTTCCCGTAGGCACTTACTATAAACTAGTATGTCAACAAAGTAAACTAGTACAAACTTACTGATATACGCCCTAAGAACTTGGTTCATAAGGCGCATGAAGGTGCTTGGGGCAATAGTCAAGCCAAATGGCATGACTGTCCACTCGTAGAGCCCTTGCTTTGTCTTGAAAGCAGTCTTCGATTCATCACCTTCTTTTATCCTGACCAGGAGGTATCCACTCTTGAGGTCTATCTTGGAGAAGACCGTGGCTCCACTCAGCTCATCTACCATGTCATCCAGCCGTGGTATCGGATGCCGGTACTTGACTGTGATGTTGTTCATTGCTCAGCAGTCCACGCACATGCGCCGAGTCCCATCCTTCTTGGGCACTAGTAGAACTGGTACGGCACATGGACTGAGGTTCTCTCGAACATATCCTTTCTCCAGGAGCTCCTTGACTTGCTTCTCAAGCTCCTTGGACTCCTCTGGACTCATCCTGTAGGCTGGCCGGTTGGGCAGGGCTGCTCCGGGCACTAGATCAATCTGGTGTTCTATGCCACGTAAAGGAGGTAAGCCTGCTGGTATCTCTTCTGCAAATACATCCTGGAACTTGTTGAGGAGAGTTACTACTTCAGGAGGTAGCTCTACCTGTTCTTTTTCTACATTCAACACTTCTTTGAAAACCATTAGTAACATTAAATCCTTCGAGACTAAAGCTCTCCGGACATGGCTTGGTTGAATAAGAAAATTAGACTTGATAAGTTTCTTTTCCTTACTCATTTGGGGTTGTAGCTCATGTACCTGGGCAGGGGTAAGAGGAGCCAAGGCCTAACCTTTCTTTTGTCCAATGCACCAAAAGTGTAGAGATTGGTTCGGCCATACATGCCTGGTCTCTTTTCAGAACTGCCATGGTCCTGTCCTAGCAGAAGATGGCGAGCTTGCCATGGGCACCACGTTGCACACGACTTGGTCCTGGTAACTGTGTCCACACTGAATGGCACAGTGACTTGCTCATGGATACTTGAGCTCCACTTTGTAATCTAGCCATCTCAGTCTAATAGGTCGAGGATGCCTTGCTTCTCTAAAGACCTAGCTTATTCAACCATATAATGCACTAGCAATGTTAGTGGCAAGAACCACCATCTATGATGATGGTTACATACCTTGCCCTTGATGGTGCAATACGGCTGTGGAAGATGTTCTCCCTTTGGATGGTCTCTGAAGGATCCACCATTGCACTGAGGATGCGCCTAGTGACCAGCACTTCCCCCACATGAGGGTACTCAATGTCACCATATTCTTCTTCTGGTTCATAGTCCTCTTCATCTTGGGACTCATATTCTCCAGCCTCCGTAATCAACATGACCCGTTTGTTTGGGCACTCCCTTGAGATGTGTCCACGACCCCTACACTTGAAACACGTGATGTCACATGATCTTTGAGGGTTAGAAGACTTACCAGGCTATCTCTAGTCACGGGTGGGTTCAGGAGGCTTGCTCTTGAACCTTGACTCGATCTCTATGCTCTTGCCTTTGTCTACGGGCTTGGGTATGTTGCTTGGCTCTTACGTTTGATGTGCTGCTCAGCCTGGACAGATAGGTGGAACATGTCTTTGAAGTCATTGTAGATTTGCCTTTCCACCTTGCGGCTGATTCTTTCTTGTTGTCCATCCAAGAATTGTGCCATCAATGCTTCTTCATTATCATTGAGCTCCAATCTGTTCCTTAGCATCTCGAGCTCTTCATAGTACTCCTCCACTGATCTAATACCCTGCTTAAGAGTACGAAAACGACGTTGCAAGTCTCTAAGTAAGGTGGAACAAACCTTTGTCGTATGAGGTCTTTCATGTCGACCCATGAGTCTATGGGCCTCATTCTCTTCCTCCTTTTGTCAGATACCTCACGATCCCACCAGATGAGGGCATTGTCCGTGAGTTGTGCTACTGCCATTGAGACTCTCCTAAGCCCTGGTTGGTTGTAATGATCAAAGATATGATCCATTCTTCTTTCCCAATCTAGGTAAGCCTTGGGGTCTACTTTTCCTGCAAAACTAGGAGGAGTTAGCTTAACATCAGGATGAGTTACCCGGTTGTAGGTGTGTTCATCTCCATCCTCATGATTTCTAGGAGGCATCTTTGGTCTCTGGTGAAGACCATATGGCTCGAAGCCATCATCTTCTGCCTCTGGTTGCGGTGGAGGTCCTCTCGGCCTATGGTGATAGTTATGAGGTTGTGTGTCCTCATCTCCATCTGGCTGGGGTTCCTCCTGTTCGTGCCGTGTCCTAAGGTGCTCAGGACCCTCAGGACGGTCTTGCTCAGCTCTCACGTGCCTTATGGCCTGGAATCTCACCGGTCTTTCCACGCGCTCCAACCTCTTCGCCTATGGATGCGAGTTGTGTTTGGAGTGTGGTGAACATGGCCATCATGGCTTCGGTTGCTTCTCTATTTTCTTCTGCCATTGTGCTACAAAGAAAGAAGACAAGTTAGGATGCTCCTAAATTATTAGGAGGGTTTTCTTTTTATAAGGATTCGAAAAATTTGCAAAAAGGAAAAAATCTGAGAATTGGAAATTCAAAGATATGAAGATTTGAGAAAAAGGAAACTTTCTTGACAACTTGTGCTAGCTGTCCAATTCGAATTCTTTTAGTATTCTTTCTATTTTCTTTTTTCTTTTCTTTTTAATTTAACTTAAAAATAAAGGAAATATGATTTAAACAAAAAGGAAAACGTGAATGGCAATGCAAAAGTGAATCTAAACCCTAGTGATACACGTAGAAGGCTAGATGCACTCGGTTTGGAGTTTGATGTTATTTTTTTTATTTTTCTTGAATGCGACTTAAACTAATGCAAGAACTAAAAAAAACAAGCTAAAGGATAGAAACAACCTGGTTTAGGAGCTTTAAGCTCTGATACCAAAAATGATACAAGCCTTGATTCAAGGATGTATGCGCGTGGGCTGTTTGGAGAAGTTTAGGTGAGAAACTCGACCTTAGACTTCTTGGATAGGGGTTTTTGGGTTGGTATTCGATGGAAAGGTGAAGTGAACCACACGAGGGGTGATGAACCTCGTGATAAATCACAAACTTAGAGCTAGGAGGGCTGGTCTCAACTAGGTTCTAAGCGCACAAGATTCTTGAGAGAAAACTTGTAAAGAAAATTCGATCTTTATTAATTAGCAAAAAGGTTGTCGAACTACAATGCTGGAAGGAGCCTTATTAATATGCTCGACAGCTTGACCTTCTAGGGTCGACTCAAATAAGAAAAGGAAAACTTACAAAAGTGCACAAAAGGAAAAGATACAAAAGTGTATAATCGAAAAAGGACCTATTCCTAAAATGTCTTTGACTCAATAAAAGTAAATATTCTAGATCCTACCCTGCAAAACAGAAAGAGGCATATATTCGAATTGAAACTTACCTTAACTTACCTCATGGCCAAGAAATGGAAGGTGGCCGTCCTTGTGGCATGCACGCGCCTTGCTCCTAGTCTTCGACTTGGAGTAGGGTTAAGAATCTTTGGGCCCTGACCTCTCTTGCCACTAAAGCCCAAGTCTCTAATGTCCCTTGTGTTGTTGAGAAGCCATTGGACTCTTCCTTGCATTTTTGGCCCATTGTCCTTAGTCGATCTTCCTCTAGGAGCTTGTCGACCCATAAGCTGAATTTGTGGAAGAGTGCCCTTGATCTGCTTCTTGTCATTGCTCCTTGAGGTACCACTGGTGTAGATACTTCCTCTAGGTGCATGTCCTGGAGCTGGTAGCTCATTTGGTCCGAGTCCTCTTGTGTAGAAGTGGAAATGCGGGTGTACTCGGCTAGATCGGCTGTACCGGCTAGATTGTGCGAGGTACTGGCCGGAATGCCTTCAGAACCGGCCAAGTTGATCCCAGAGTTGGCGGCATCACCAGAGGGACCGGCAGTGTCATCCACGTCGCCACCAAGTGTGCCGGAAGCTTGGGCCTCTCCGCCGGCAATGCTGGTTGCTCTGGTCCTTGTGGTCGAGGGTCCGGCGGTACTGCTTGGGCCGGCAAGTGTGCCAGAGGGTCCGGCTGTCTCGGGCAAGCTTCCTGGTCGGCCAGTCTGGTCTCCTGGCTGGATGTACGACCTGATGTCCTCATCACCAAGTTCCTCAGACATTTTTGGAGGACCCTTTGGAGGAAGCTAGGCACGAAGCTGCTCTTCTCTACCACCTGCCATTCTCAAACCGATGGCCAAACTGAAGTAGTCAACCGGACATTGTCGACTCTTCTTAGGACTACACTAGGGAAGAACCTCAAGACTTGGGTGGAGTGCCTGCCATTAATAGAGTTTGCATACAACCGAGCCGTGCACTCAGCAACCAAGAAGACCCCTTTTGAAGTACTCTACGGCTTCAACCCTCTCACACCATTGGAGCAAACGCCATTGCCACCAGCAGAGATGACCAAGCTCAACGGAGCATCCAAGGTCGATTTCATAAAGAAGATACACCAGAAGGTAGCAGAGAATTTGGAGAAGGGGACCGGGCAGTCGTGACTCATGCCAACAAGGGAAGAAAGGAGGTGATTTTTTAACCAGACGATTGGGTGTGGCTACACCTACAGCAGGTGAGGTTCCCCAACCTAAGGAGTTCCAAGCTAGCACCAAGAGGAGATGGACCATTCAGAGTGCTGGAGAGGATTAACAACAACGCCTACCGGATCGAGCTTCCAGGTGAGTTCAATGTGTCTAACACGTTCAACATAACTGACTTAGCCCCTTTCCATGCAGATGAACCCGTTTTGAGGTCAAAACCTACTGAAGGGGGAGGGGATGATGGGGACATCAGGTTGTATGGCCGGCCAGGAGACCAGACTGGCCGACCAGGGAGCTTGCCCGAAACAGCCGGGCCATTTGACAAGTCTGCCGGCCCAAGCAGTACCGCCGGGCCTTCAACCAACCGGGCCGGAGTGACCAACATTGCCGGTGGAGAGGCCCAAACCTCTGGCCCAACTGGCAGCGGCGTGAATGACACCAGCCGGCCCAATTAATGATGCTGCCGGCTCCGGGATCAACTTGGTCGGCTCTGATGGCATTTCGGCCAGTACCTCGCACAGTCCAGCCGGTACCGCCGATCCAGCCGATTGCACCACCATTTCAAAATATGCACAAGAAGACCCGGACAAGATAAGCTACCAGCTTCAAGACATGCATCTAAAGGAAGTCTCTACACCAGTGGTGCCACCAGGAGCAATGATAAGGAGCAGATCAAGGGCACTCTTCCACAAGTTCACCTTGTGGGTAAACAAGCTCCTAGAAGATGCACGACAAAGAACAGTGGGCCAAGAGTGTGATGAGGAAATCAGGTCATATGTCCGGCCAGGAGACCAGACTGGCCGACCAGGAAGCTTGCCCGAGACAGCCGGGCCATTTGGTACGTCTGCCAGCCCAAGCGGTACCACCGGACCCTCGACCAATAGGACCGGACCGATCAGCATTGCCGGCGGAGAGGCCCAAGCCTCTGGCACAATTGGTGGCGACGTGGATGACACCGCCGGTCCCCTTGGTGACATCGCCGATTGCGGGGTCAACTTGGCCAGTCCAAAAGGCATTCCGGCCAGTACCTCGCACAGTCCAGCCGGTACAGCCGATCCAGCCGAGTACACGAGCATTTCAACTTCTACTCAAGGAGACTCGGACCAGATAAGCTACCAGATTCAGGACATGCATCTAGAGGAATTTTCTACACCAATAGTGCCACCAAGAGCAATGACAAGGAGCAGATCAAGAGCACTCTTCCACAAGTTCAGCTTATGGGTCGACAAGCTCCTAGAGGAAGATCAACTAAGGACAACGGGCCAGAAGTGCAAAGAAGAGTCCAAAGGCTTCTCAATAATGCAAGAGATTTCAGAGACTTGGGCTTTAGTGGCAAGGGAGATCAGGGCCCAAAGATTCCTAACCCTACCCCAAGTCAAAGACAAGGAGCAAGGCGCGTGCATGCCACAAGGACGGCCACCTTTCCATTTCTTGGCCGTGAGGTAAGTAAGGTAAGTTTCAATTCGAATATATGCCTCTTTCTGTTTTGCAGGGTAGCATCTAGATTGTTTACATTTTTTGAGTCAAAGACATTTTAGGAATAGGTCCTTTTTCGGTTATGCACTTTTGTATATTTTCCATTTGTGCACTTTTGTAAACTTTCCTTTTCTTTCTTTGAGTCGACCCTAGGAGGTCAAGCTGTCGAGCATATTAATAAGGCTCCTTCCAGCATTGTAGTTTGACAACCTTTTTAATATTAATAAAGTAGAACTTTCTTCCAACAAGTTTTCTCTCTAAGAATCTTTTGCGCTTAGAACCTAGTTGAGACCAGCCCTCCTAGCTCTAAGTTTGTGATTTATCACGTGGTTCATCACCCCTCGTGTGGTTCACTTCACCCCTCAAAAACCCCTATCCAAGAAGTCTAAGGTCGAGTTTCTCACCTAACCTTCTCCAAACAGCCCACACGCATATAAGCCTTGAATCAAGGCTTGTATCATTTTGGTATCAGAGCTTAAAGCTCCTAAACCAGGTTGTTTCTATCCTTTAACTTGTTTTGTTTCTAGTTCTTGCATTAGTTTAAGTTTCATTCAAGAAAAATAAAAAAATAACATCAAACTCCAAACCGAGTGCATCTAGCTCCTACGTGTATCACTAGGGTTTAGATTCACTTTTGCATTGCCATTCACGTTTTCCTTTTTGTTTAAATCATATTTCCATTATTTTTAAGTTAAATTAAAAAGAAAAGAAAAAGAAAATAGAAAAAATACCAAAAGAATTCGAATTGGACAGCTAGCAATACTTGTCAAGAAAGTTTCCATTTTTTCAAATCTTCCATTTTTTTCAAATCTTTCCTTTTCTCAGATTTTCCTTTTTGCATAACTTTCGAATTCTCTATATAAGCACCCTCCTAATCGATTCTAGGAGCAGGATAACTTGTTTTCTTCCTTGTAGTACGCAATGGGAGAAGAAAATAGAGATGCAGCCGAGGCCATGATGGCCATGTTCACCACCCTCCAAACACAACTCGCATTAATAGACGAGAGGTTGGAGCGCGTGGAGAGGCCTGTGAGATTCCAGGCCATAAGGCACGTGAGAGCTGAGCAAGACCGTGCTGAGGGTCCTGAGCACCTTAGGACACGGCACGAACAGGAGGAGCCCCAGCCAGATGGAGATGAGGACACACAACCTCATAACTATCACCATAGGCCGAGAGGACCTCCACGGCAACCAGAGGCAGAAGATGATGGCTTCGAGCCATATGGTCTTCACCAGAGACCAAGGATGCCTCCTAGACATCATGAGGATGGAGATGAACACGCATACAACCGGGTAACTCATCCTGATGTTAAGCTAACTCCTCCAAGTTTTGCAGGAAAAGTAGACCCCGAGGCTTACCTTGATTGGGAGAGAAGAATGGATCATATCTTCGATCATTACAACCAACCAGGGCCTAGGAGAGTCTCAATGGCAGTAGCACAACTCACAGACAATGCCCTCATCTGGTGGGATCGTGAGGTATCTGACCGAAGGAGGAAAAGAATGAGGCCCATAGACTCATGGGTCGACATGAAAGATGTCATGCGACAAAGGTTTGTTCAACCTTACTTTCATAGGGACTTGCAACGTCGTTTTCGTACTCTTAAGCAGGGTACCAGATCAGTAGAGGAGTACTATGAAGAGTTCGGGAAGCTAAGGAACAGATTGGAGCTCAATGATGATGAAGAAGCATTGATGGCACAATTCTTGGATGGACTCCAAGAAAGAATCAGCCGCAAGGTGGAAAGGCAAATCTACAATGACTTCAAAGACTTGTTTCACCTATCTGTCCCAGGCTGAGCAGCACATCAAACGTAAGTGCCAAGACATCCGCAGCAAGCCTAAGATGCCTTGGGCACCAAGCAACATGCCTAAGCCCGTAGACAAGGGCAAGATCATAGAGATCGAGTCAAGGTTCAAGAGCACGTCTTCTAACCCTCAAAGATCACGTGACATCACTTGTTTCCAGTGTAGGGGTCGTGGACACATCTCAAGGGAGTGCCCAAACAACCGGGTCATGCTGATTACGGAGGCTGGAGAGTATGAGTCCCAAAATGAAGAGGATTATGAACTAGAAGGAGAATACGGTCACATTGAGTACCCTGATGTGGGGGAAGTGCTGGTCACTAGACGCATCCTCAGTGCAATGGTGGATCCTTCAGAGACTATCCAAAGGGAGAACATCTTCCACAGCCGTTGCACCATCAAGGGAAAGGTATGTAACCTCATCATAGATGGAGGTTCTTGCACTAACGTTGCTAGTGCATATATGGTTGATAAGCTAGGTCTAGAGAAGACAAGGCATCCTCGACCATATAGATTGAGATGGCTGGATGACAAAGTGGAGCTCAAGATCCATGAGCAAGTCACTGTGCCATTCAGTGTGGGCAAGTACCAAGACGAAGTCGTGTGCGACGTGGTGCCCATGCAAGCTGGCCATCTTCTGCTAGGAAGGCCATGGCAGTTTGACAAGGAGACCAGGCATGATGGCCGAACAAATCTCTACACTTTCGTGCATGACAAGAGAAAGGTCAGGCTAGCTCCTCTTACACCTGCCCAGGTACATGAGCTTCAACAGCAAATGAGTAAGGAAAAGAAGCTCATTAAATCTAACTTTCTTATTCAACCGAGTCATGTCTGGAGAGCTTTAGCCTCGAAGGATCTAATGCTACTAATGGTTTTCAAAGAAGTGTTGAATGTAGAGAAAGAACAGGTAGAGCTACCTCCTGAAGTAGCAGCTCTCTGCAACAAGTTCCAGGATGTGTTCCCAGAAGAGATACCAGCAGGCTTACCTCCCCTACGAGACATAGAGCACCAGATTGACCTCATGCCCGGAGCAGCCCTGCCCAACCGGCCAGCCTACCGGATGAGTCCAGAGGAGTCCAAGGAACTTGAGAAGCAAGTCAAGGAGCTCCTGGAGAAAGGCTATGTTCGAGAGAGCCTCAGTCCATGTGCCGTACCAGTGCTACTAGTGCCCAAGAAGGAGGGGACTTGGCGAATGTGCGTGGACTGCCGAGCAATCAACAACATCACAGTCAAGTACCGGCATTCGATACCAGGGCTGGATGACATGCTAGATGAGCTGAGTGGAGCCACGGTCTTCTCCAAGATAGACCTTAAGAGTGGATACCACCAGGTCAGGATGAAGGAAGGTGATGAGTGGAAGACCGCCTTCAAGACCAAGCAAGGGCTCTACGAGTGGACAGTAATGCCATTCAGCTTGACTAATGCCCCGAGCACCTTCATACGCCTTATGAACCAAGTTCTTAGGGCGTACATCAGTAAGTTTGTTGTAGTTTATTTCGACGACATTTTAGTTTACAGTAAGTGTTTAAGAGATCACCTTACACATCTTGAGATGGTACTTAAAACCCTTCGACAAAAGAGCTTTATGCCAATCTCAAGAAGTGCATCTTTAGTACTGATAAACTTGTCTTCTTAGGTTTTGTTGTAAGTTAACAGGGACTACAGGTTGATGAAGAGAAGATTCGAGCCATACAAGAATGGTCAACACCAAGCAACATCAGACATGTGAGGAGCTTCCACGGACTGGCCAGCTTCTACAGGAGATTCGTGCCCAACTTCAGTAGTATTGCCTCACCATTGACGGTAGTAGTGAAGAAGAACGTGGGATTCAGCTGGGGAGAAGCTCTGGAGAAGGCATTCCAGGCTTTGAAGGACAGCCTTACACATGCACCAGTGCTAGTCCTGCCCGACTTCAACAAGACATTTGAAGTGAAGTGTGATGCCTCTGGAATAGGCATAGGGGCAATGCTAGCCCAAGGAGGGAGGCCAGTGGCATACTTCAGTGAGAAGCTAGGTGGTGCCTCACTGAACTACCCCACTTACGACAAGGAGCTTTATGCCCTTGTCCGAGCATTGGAGACTTGGCAGCATTACTTGCTGTCCAAGGAGTTTGTGATCCACACTGATCACGAGACTCTAAAACACCTCAGAGGGCAAACCAATCTCAAGAGGAGACATGCCAGGTGGATGGAATTCATAGAGACCTTCCCGTACATCATCAAGTACAAGAAGGGCAAAGACAATGTGGTAGCCGATGCACTATCAAGGAGGTTTGCCTTGATATCAACCATGGAGGCAAAGGTCCTAGGATTCGAGCACATCAAGGACCTATACAAGGATGATCCTGACTTATCTGAGAGCTACAAGGAGTGTGACACAGGGAGTCATGGCAAGTTTTACATCCATGAGGGATTCTTGTTCCGAGAAAGAAGGCTGGGTATACCACAAGGATCATTACGAGAGCTTATCATCCGAGAAGCTCATGGAGGAGGACTCATGGGCCACTTTGGTGTCGACAAGACTCTAGCAGTGGTCAATGAGCACTTCTACTGGCCACACATCAAAAGATCAGTAGAAGCTCATTGTGCATGGTGCATCACTTGCAAGAAGGCGAAGTCCCGAGTGCACCCTCATGGGTTGTATCTCCCACTGCCCATACCCACACATCCAGGGGTAGACATCTCAATGGACTTTGTTCTAGGTCTGCCCAAGATCAACCACAAAGATGCAATTTTTGTAGTGGTGGACAGATTCTCGAAGATGGCACATTTCATTCCATGTGCTAATGTCAATGATGCCACGCAAACAGCCGAGCTGTTCTTCAGGGAGATAGTATGGCTTCATGGAGTGCCAAGAACCATCATATCAGACAGGGACACCAAGTTCCTCAGCCATTTCTGGAGGACCCTTTGGAGGAAGATAGGCACGAAGCTACTCTTCTCTACCACCTGCCATCCTCAAACCGATGGCCAAACTGAAGTTGTCAACCGGACACTATCAACTCTTCTCAGGACTACACTAGGGAAGAACCTCAAGACTTGGATGGAGTGCCTGCCATTCATAGAGTTCGCTTACAACCGAGCTGTGCACTCAACAACCAAGAAGACACCATTTGAAGTAGTATACGGCTTCAACCCTCTCACCCCATTGGAGCAAACACCACTGCCACCAGCTGAGATGACCAACCTCAACAGAGCATCCAAGGCAGAGTTCATAAGGAGGTTACACCAGAAGGTAGCAGAGAACTTGGAGAAGAGGACCGGACAGTACGTGACTCATGCCAACAAGGGAAGAAGGGAGGTGATCTTTCAACCAGGCGATTGGGTGTGGCTACACCTACGGCAGGAGAGGTTCCCAAACCTAAGGAGTTCCAAGCTAGCACCAAGAGGAGAATGGACCATTCAGAGTGCTGAGAGGATCAACAACAACGCCTACCGGATCGAGCTCCCAGGTGAGTTTAATGTGTCCAACACGTTCAACGTAACTGACTTAGCCCTTTCCATGCAGATGAACCAGTTTTGAGGTCAAAACCTACTGAAGAGGGAGGGGATGATGGGGACATCAGGNTTCAACCCTCTCACCCCATTGGAGCAAACACCACTGCCACCAGCTGAGAAGACCAACCTCAACGGAGCATCCAAAGCAGAGTTCATAAGGAGGTTACACCAGAAGGTAGCAGAGACTTGGAGAAGAGGACCGGACAGTACGTGACTCATGCCAACAAGGGAAGAAGGGAGGTGATCTTTCAACCAGGCGATTGGGTGTGGCTACACCTACGGCAGGAGAGGTTCCCAAACCTAAGGAGTTCCAAGCTAGCACCAAGAGGAGATGGACCATTCAGAGTGCTCGAGAGGATCAACAACAACGCCTACCGGATCGAGCTTCCAGGTGAGTTTAATGTGTCCAATACGTTCAATGTTACTGACTTGGCCCCTTTCCATGCAGATGATCCAGTTTTGAGGACAAAACCTACTGAAGAGGGAGGGAATGATGAGGACATCAGGTCGTACATCCA
Source organism: Pugionium dolabratum (assembly GCA_018901945.1). Lineage (NCBI taxonomy): Eukaryota > Viridiplantae > Streptophyta > Magnoliopsida > Brassicales > Brassicaceae > Pugionium > Pugionium dolabratum. Next base: position 61,936 of record JAEVFF010001178.1, on the reverse strand, counting down.
GCCAGGAGACCAGACTGGCCGACCAGGAAGCTTGCCCGAGACAGCAGGACCATCTGGCGCACCTGCCGGACCAGACAGTACCGCCGGACCCTCGACCTATAGGACCAGACCGGTCAACATTGCCGGTGGAGAGGCCCAAGCTTCCGGCACACTTGGTGGGGACGTGGATGACACCGCCGGTCCCCCTGATGACACCGCCGACTCCGGGATCAACTTGGCCGGTCCTGAAGTCTTTCCGGCCAGTACCGCGCACAGTCCAGCCGGTACAGGCGATCCAGCCGAGTACACGCGCACTTCCACTTCTACACAAGAGGACTCGGACCAAATGAGCTACCAGCTCCAGGACATGCACTTAGAGGAAGTATCTACACCAGTGGTACCTCCAGGAGCAATGACAAGAAGCAGATCAAGAGCACTCTTCCACAAATTCAGCTTATGGGTCGACAAGCTTCTAGAGGAAGAGCAGCTAAGGACAATGGGCCAGAAGAGCAAATTAGAGTCCAAAGGCTTCTCAACAACACAAGGAACATCAGAGACTTGGGCTTTAGTGGCAAGAGAGGTCAGGGCCCAAAGATATTTAACCCTACTCCAAGTCGAAGACTAGGAGCAAGGCGCGTGCATGCCACAAGGACGGCCACCTTCCATTTCTTGGCCGTGAGGTGAGTTAAGGTAAGTTTACATTCGAATATATGCCTCTTTCTGTTTTGCAGGGTAGGATCTAGTTGCTTTACATTTTTGAGTCAAGAACATTTTAGGAATAGGTCCTTTTTCGGTTATACACTTTTGTATTTTTTTCCTTTTGTGCACTTTTGTAAACTTTCCCTTTTTTTATTTGAGTCGACCCTAGAAGGTCAAGCTGTCGAGCATATTAATAAGGCTCCTTCCAGCATTGTAGTTCGACAACCTTTTCGATATTAATAAAGATAGAACTTTTTCCCCAACAAGTTTTCTCTCAAGAATCTTGTGCGCTTAGAATCTAGTTGAGACCAGCCCTCCTAGCTCTAAGTTTGTGATTTATCACGAGGTTCATCACCCCTCGTGTGGTTCACTTCACCTTTCCATCGAATACCAACCCAAAAACCCCTATCCAAGAAGTCTAAGGTCGAGTTTCTCACCTAAACTTCTCCAAACAGCCCACGCGCATACATCCTTAAATCAAGGCTTGTATCAGTCTCCCTAGTAGAAGATGGCCAGCTTGGATGGGCACCACGTCGCACACGACTTGGTCTTGGTAGTTGCCCACACTGAATGGCACAGTGACTTGTTAATGGATCTTGAGCTCCACTTTGTCATCGAGCCATCTCAGTCTATATGGTCGAGGATGCTTTGTCTTCTCTAGACCTAGCTTATCAACCATATATGCACTAGCAACGTTAGTGCAAGAACCACCATCTATGATGAGGTTACATACCTTGCCCTTGATGGTGCAACGGCTGTGGAAGATGTTCTCCCTTTGGATGGTCTCTGAAGGATCCACCATTGCACTGAGGATACGTCTAGTGACCAGCATTTCCCCCACATCAGGGTACTCAATGTCACCATACTCTCCTTCTGGTTCATAGTCCTCTTCATCTTGGGACTCATATTCTCCTGCCTCCGTAATCAGCATGACTCGGTTGTTTGGGCACTCCCTTGAGATGTGTCCACGTCCCTTGCACTTGAAACAAGTTATGTCACGTGATCTTTGAGGGTTAGAAGACTTACCAGGCTCTCTCTGGTCACGGGTGGGTTCAGGAGGCTTGCTCTTGAACCTTGACTCGATCTCTACGCTTTTGCCTTTGTCTACTGTCTTGGCATGTTGCTTGGTGCCCAAGGTGTCTTAGGCTTGCTGCGGATGTCTTGGCTCTTACGTTTGATGTGCTGCTCAGCTTGCACAGATAGGTGGAACAAGTCTTTGAAGTCGTTGTAGATTTGCCTTTCCACCTTGCAGCTGATCCTTTCTTGGAGTCCATCCAAGAATTGTGCCATCAATGCTTCTTCATCATCATTGAGCTCTAGTCTGTTCCTTAGCTTCTCGAACTCCTCATAGTACTCCTCTACTGATCTGGTACCCTGCTTAAGAGTACGAAAACGACGTTGCAAATCTCTATGAAAGTAAGTTGGAACAAACCTTTGTCGCATGAGGTCTTTCATGTCGACCCATGAGTCTACGGGTCTCATTCTCTTCCTCCTTCTGTCAGATACCTTACGATCCCACCAGATGAGGGCATTGTCCGTGAGTTGTGCTACTGCCATTGAGACTCTCCTAGGTCCTGGTTGGTTGTAGTGATCAAAGATATGATCCATTTGCTTCTCCCAATCTAGGTAAGCCTCGGGGTCTACTTTTCCTGCAAAACTAGGAGGAGTTAGCTTAACATCAGGATGATTTACCCGGTTTTAGGTGTGTTCATCTCCATCCTCATGATGCCTAGGAGGCATTCTGGGTCTCTGGTGAAGACCATATGGCTCAAAGCCATCATCTTCTGCCTCTGGTTGCCGTGGAGGTCCTCTCGGCCTATGGTGATAGTTATGAGGTGGTGTGTCCTCATCTCCATCTGGTTGGGGTTCCTCCTGTTCGTGCCATGTCCTAAGGTGCTCAGGACCCTCAGGACGGTCTTGCTCAGCTCTCACGTGCCTTATGGCCTGGAATCTCACCGGTCTTTCCACGCGCTCCAACCTCGCGCCTATGGATGCGAGTTGTGTTTGGAGTGTGGTGAACATGGCCATCATGGCTTCAGTTGCTTCTCTATTTTCTTCTCCCATGGTGTTCTACAAAGAAATAAGACAAGTTAGGATGCTCCTAAATTATTAGGAGGGTTTTCTTTTTATAAGGGGTTCGAAAAAATGCAAAAAGGAAAAATCCTAAGAAATGGAAATTCGAATAAAGGAAAAAGAAAACTTTCTTGACAACTTGTGCTAGCTGTCCAATTCGAAATCTTTTGGTTATTTTCCTATTTTCTTTTCTTTTCTTTTTGTTTTCTTTTTAATTTAACTTAAAATTAATGGAAATATGAATTAAACAAAAAGGAAAACGTGAATGTAAATGTGAAGAAACTCGACCTTAGACTTCTTGGATAGGGGTTTTTGGGTTGGTACTCGATGGAAAGGTGAAGTGAACCACACGAGGGGTGATGAACCTCGTGATAAATCACAAACTTAGAGCTAGGAGGGCTGGTCTCAACTAGATTCTAAGCGCACAAGATTCTTGAGAGAAAACTTGTTGGGGAAAAAGTTCTATCTTTATTAATATCAAAAAGGTTGTCGAACTACAATGCTGGAAGGAGCCTTATTAATATGCTCGACAGCTTGACCTTCTAGGGTCGACTCAAATAAAGAAAAGGAAAGTTTACAAAAGTGCACAAAAGGAAAAGATACAAAAGTGTATAACCGAAAAAGGACCTATTCCTAAAATGTTCTTGACTCAAAAATGTAAAGCATCTAGATCCTACCCTGCAAAACAGAAAGAGGCATATATTCGAATTGAAACTTACCTTAACTTACCTCACGGCCAAGAATGGAAGGTGGCCGTCCTTGTGGCATGCACGCGCCTTGCTCCTAGTCTTCGACTTGGAGTAGGGTTAAATATCTTTGGGCCCTGACCTCTCTTGCCACTAAAGCCCAAGTCTCTGATGTTCCTTGTGTTGTTGAGAAGCCTTTGGACTCTAATTTGCTCTTCTGGCCCATTGTCCTTAGCTGCTCTTCCTCTAGAAGCTTGTCGACCCATAAGCTGAATTTGTGGAAGAGTGCTCTTGATCTGCTTCTTGTCATTGCTCCTGGAGGTACCACTGGTGTAGATACTTCCTCTAAGTGCATGTCCTGGAGCTGGTAGCTCATTTGGTCCGAGTTCCTCTTGTGTAGAAGTGGAAGTGTGCGTGTACTCGGCTGGATGGCCTGTACCGGCTGGATTGTGCGCGGTACTGGCCGGAATGACTTCAGGACCGGCCGAGTTGATCCCGGAGTCGGCGGTGTCATCAGGGGGACCGGCGGTGTCATTCACGTCCCCACCAAGTGTGCCGGAAGCTTGGGCCTCTCCGCCGGCGATGTTGACCGGTCTGGTCCTATAGGTCGAAGGTCCGGCGGTACTGTCTGGTCCGGCAGGCGCGCCAGATGGTCCTGCTGTCTCGGGCAAGCTTCCTGGTCGGCCAGTCTGGTCACCTGGCTGGATGTACGACCTGATGTCCTCATCAATTGATGTCCTCATCATTAGGGTAATTTTCAGGAAAATACCTTGATCTAAGAAAGAACTTCATGTTGGCCCAATTGGTTACGGTGCCATATTTTTGTCTTCTCCTTTCGGCTACTATTCTATCCCACCAAGATAGTGAATTCTAAGTGAGTTGGGCAGCTGCTGGGCCACCTTCTTGTGCTCATTGTAGTTATAGCACTCGAAGATGTACTCCAGGCGCCTTTCCCAACCCATGTAAGCCTCTGGGTCCGATCTTCTTGCAAAAGTAGGGGGTGCTAGCTTAACCTCCAAGTTACCTTCTCGAGGTTCGTGGTCTCTAATCCGAGGCCCTCTAATTGGTTCATGCCTCCTTGGGCGCTGAGTCTTCTGTCGTGCCATTTACTCTTGATAGAAGTCTCCTTCTTCAAAAGGAAGAGCCCCATCTTCACCTACTGGCTGGTAGTCTTCTTGGCCTTGTCTCTCAGGTAAGCGCATGTAGGGATGATCTAGCCATACAAGTTGATATCCAAAGCTCCTCATCTCCTCTATCATGGTAGTGAACATCTGGAGCACGGCATCTTGTGGAATTTGGGCCTCTTCTCCGCTCTTGCTGCAAGAAACAAATGGACACCACCTTCTTCGGCAAGTAGTTATCAAGGAGACAAAAATAATGCAAAACGTGAATGGAAGCCTACGATTTTCTTTTGAGGTTTTTATGGTAATTTTAAGCAATAAAAATATTTAAAAATAAATAGAAATCTGCTATAATATTAGACTTGATCGACAAGGTTTATGACCAAAAGGCAATTGCTAGAAAAGGAATTTTTCTCTTTTGAAATTTTTCCTTTTCTTTGGATCGCGAATACATCCTATTTCCTACTTCATTTTTTTGGTTCTTTTCTATGTTTTCAATGCTAAAAATGGTATTAAGATGATGAATATGGATTAAGGACGAAACTACAACTAATAAGATGCAAACTGAATACTTTTTGGTGATTTTTTCAAATCGTGTATCTATTGAATGGAACTACTATAGTACTACCTAAAGAACCGAATGAAACAAAAAAGTTCATGACTAAACCTGGCTGTAGAAGCTTTTAGCTCTGATACCAGATGATGTAAGATGTTGTATGAGGCCTTACAAAAGTCGAGGGCTAGCCGTGACATAAGATGGTCGTCAATCTCTCTTGTTACGGCCAAGGGGATATGGATGGGGACCTAACGAGCTGGCGGTCGCTCTATCTCATGCGATGAAGGCAGAGGCAGTGATGGGGGAAGTGAGGTGCACCAGAAAGAGAGTTGAAACTCTTTGATACAGCACGAGAAGTTCAACCAAGGAGGCGGAGGCTCTATCTTTATTGAACTCGTAAAGGGTTTCTTTCTCCTTGAAGAAAATTCGATCTTTATTAATATCAAAAAGATTTTAAAATATTACAAGGCTGCAGGGGAACCTCATATAATGGTTCTTCAGCTTGACCTAATGGCCGAATTAAATGAAAGAAATGCAACAAGGAAATCACAAACAAAAGGAAATCGCAAAAACACATAAAAAGGAAAAGTTCATAAAGTATAAAAATGAAAGTCTAAAGTTGCGTGTGCGGTGAGGCGCTTAAGTTTGAGTTAGCATCATATTGGATCGTTGTGAGGGCCATTTGTTCCTGCAAGAATGTAATAAATGAACCATAACGTAGCCTTACTTGCAAATGGCCGCATAGGAGCATTAAGTGTTGATTCTGTGTGTGTTTTGGTCATGGCTTATCTTGGGTCGTGGCCTTGGGCATTAAAGTCTTCTAAGTCTTTACTTGATGCCTCAGGGTCTTGTTTTTGAAGCCCTTCCAGTTGTCTTTTTCCATCTTGAAGCTCTTGGTACGTGGGCGTTGTTCCAACCCTTTCTTGTCCTTTGTGGCCATCTCGGGCCCTTGTGTGCTCTAATCCTGCAAAGACGGTTATGGCAGTTGATTTGCAATTAAAGGCAGAAGATATACCTGGAATTAGATGATTATGGCCATTGCCAATGATCCGAAGGTTTGGGCAAGATCATCGGTTGCCCAATTTCCGTGGCCGGTGCCATCTAGTCCCTAGGTCGTTTAATCCAATGATATTTCCCTCGGCCTGAATCTTCATGTCTTACATTCCGAAATAATTTTTGATCACCTCTTATGTGTATTTGGACATTCACACATAGTGTTTTCAGCTAAGTGATATCGATGAACTAGAACTCTTCTGGTTTCCTCTTTGGTAAGTTTATGATTGATACAAGCCTTGATTCAAGGATGTATGCGCGTGGGCTGTTTGGAGAAGTTTAGGTGAGAAACTCGACCTTAGACTTCTTGGATAGGGGTTTTTGGGTTGGTATTTGATGGAAAGGTGAAGTGAACCACACGAGGGGTGATGAACCTCGTGATAAATCACAAAATTAGAGCTAGGAGGGCTGGTCTCAACTAGATTCTAAGCGCACAAGATTCTTGAGAGAAAACTTGTTTGGGGAAAAAGTTCTATCTTTATTAATATCAAAAAGGTTGTCGAACTACAATGCTGGAAGGAGCCTTATTAATATGCTCGACAGCTTGACCTTCTAGGGTCGACCCAAATAAGAAAAGGAAAACTTACAAAAGTGCACAAAGGAAAAGATACAAAAGTGTATAATCGAAAAAGGACCTATTCCTAAAATGTCTTTGACTCAATAAAAGTAAATATTCTAGATCCTACCCTGCAAAACAGAAAGAGGCATATATTCGAATTGAAACTTACCTTAACTTACCTCATGGCCAATAAATGGAAGGTGGCCGTCCTTGTGGCATGCACGCGCCTTTCTCCTAGTCTTCGACTTGGAGTAGGGTTAAAAATCTTTGGGCCCTGACCTCTCTTGCCACTAAAGCCCAAGTCTCTGATGTTCCTTGTGTTGTTGAGAAGCCTTTGGACTCTACTTTGCTCTTCTGGCCCATTGTCCTTAGCTGATCTTCCTCTAGAAGCTTGTCGACCCATAAGCTGAATTTGTGGAAGAGTGCTCTTGATCTGCTTCTTGTCATTGCTCCTGGAGGTACCACTGGTGTAGATACTTCCTCTAAGTGCATGTCCTGGAGCTGGTAGCTCATTTGGTCCGAGTCCTCTTGTGTAGAAGTGGAAGTGGGCGTGTACTCGGCTGGATGGCCTGTACCGGCTGGATTGTGCGCGGTACTGGCCGGAATGACTTCAGGACCGGCCAAGTTGATCCCGGAGTCGGCGGTGTCATCAGAGGGACCGGCGGTGTCATTCACGTCCCCACCAAGTGTGCCGGAAGCTTGGGCCTCTCCGCCGGCGATGTTGACCGGTCTGGTTCTATAGGTCGAGGGTCCGGCGGTACTGTCTGGTCCGGCAGGCGCGCCAGATGGTCCTGCTGTCTCGGGCAAGCTTCCTGGTCGGCCAGTCTGGTCTCCTGGCTGGATGTACGACCTTATGTCCTCATCATTCCCTCCCTCTTCAGTAGGTTTTGTCCTCAAAACTGGATCATCTGCATGGAAAGGGGCCAAGTCAGTAACATTGAACGTATTGGACACATTAACTCACCTGGCAGCTCGATCCGGTAGGCGTTGTTGTTGATCCTCTCGAGCACTCTGAATGGTCCATCTCCTCTTGGTGCTAGCTTGGAACTCCTTAGGTTTGGGAACCTCTCCTGCCGTAGGTGTAGCCAAACCCAATCGCCTGGTTGAAAGATCACNGTCTAGCCGGTACAGCCGATCCAGCCGAGTACATGAGCATTTCAACTTCTACACAACGAGACTCGGACCAGATAAGCTCAAGCTTCAAGACATGCATCTAAAGGAAGTCTCTACACTAGTAGTGCCACCAGGAGCAATGACAAGGAGCATATCAAGAGCACTCTTCCACAAGTTCAGCTTATGGGTCGACAAGCTCCTAGAGGAAGATCGACTAACGACAATGGGCCAGAAGTGCAAAGAAGAGTCCAAAGGCTTCTCAACAATGCAAGGGACTTCAGAGACTTGGGCTTTAGTGGCAAGAGAGGTCAGGGCCCAAAGATTCCTTACCCTACTCCAAGTCGAAGACTAGGAGCAAGGCGCGTGCATGCCACAAGGACGGCCACCTTCCATTTCTTGGCCGTGAGGTGAGTTAAGGTAAGTTTACATTCGAATATATGCATCTTTCTGTTTTGCAGGGTAGGATCTAGTTGCTTTACATTTTTGAGTCAAAAACATTTTAGGAATAGGTCCTTTTTCGGTTATGCACTTTTGTATCTTTTCCTTTGGTGCACTTTTGTAAACTTTCCTTTTATTTGTTTGAGTCGACCCTAGAAGGTCAAGCTGTCGAGCATATTAATAAGGCTCTTTCCAGCATTGTAGTTCGACAACCTTTTTGATATTAATAAAGTAGAACTTTTCTTCCAACAAGTTTTCTCTCAAGAATCTTGTGCGCTTAGAATCTAGTTGAGACCAGCCCTCCTAGCTCTAAGTTTGTGATTTATCACGAGTTTCATCACCCCTCGTGTGGTTCACTTCACCTTTCCATCGAATACCAACCCAAAAACCCCTATCCAAGAAGTCTAAGGTCGATTTTCTCACCTAACCTTCTCCAAACAGTCCACGCACATCCAAGCCTTGAATCGAGGCTTGTATCACCACACCTACTATTTGTGCTTAAAGAATGCTTTAATACTAATCAATTTATGCAGGATTTGCCTAGAAAAATTCAACTTATTTTACAGGAATTTCATGATGTGTTTTCCGGAGGAACATCCACAAGGCTTACAACCAATTCGAGGAAAAGAGCACCAAATCGACTTCCTAGATTTTCTTCCCAACAAGACAACCTACCAAACCAATCCCCTAGAGACCAAAGAGCTTCAAAAACAAGTCGCTGAAATCATGAAGAAAGGGCATTTCCGCGAAAGCATGAGCCCATGTGATGTGCTTGTTTTGCTTGTCCCCAAGTAAGATGGCAGCTAGAGGATGTGTGTTGATTGCAGAGCCATTAGCAATATCACTGTAAATTATCGTCACCCTATTCCTAGACTAAATGATATGATTGATGAATTTCATGGTTTTAGCATCTTCTCTAAGGTAGATCTTAAAAGTGGATTCCATCAAATTAGGATGAAAGAAGGTGATGAGTGGAAAACCGCATTTTAAACTAAACATGGATTATATGAGTTGTTAGTAATGCCTTTTGGATTGACAACTGCACCTACCACTTTCATGAGATTGATGAACCATGTTCTTAGAGCATTCATAGGTCATTTTGTTGTAGTGTACTTCGATGATATTCTAGTTTATAGTCGAAGCTTAGATGAGCATGTTGAACATCTTAGAAAAGTTTTTGAAGTATTTAGAAAGGAAACCTTATATGTCAATCTTCATAAATGAACTTTTGGAACATAACCTTGTCATCTTAGGTTTTGTTGTGAGTACATATGGTATTAAAGTTGATGGGGAAAAGATAAAAGCAATCATAGAATGGCCGAGTTCAAAGAGTATCGGAGAAGTAAGGAGTTTCCATGGTCTTTCTGGGTTTTACCGGAGATTTGTCAAAGACTTTAGCACTCTAGAACCTCCACTCAGTGAGGTTATCAAAAATAATGTGGGTTTTAAATGGGAGCAAGCGTAGGAAGAAGCATTTCAAACCTTGAAAGATAAGTTCACACACTCCCCGGTGCTATCTTTTCCTAACGTTGATAAAACTTTTGAAATTGAATGTGATGCCTCAGGAATTGGTATTGGTGCTCTTCTTATGCAGGAAAGAATAGCCTACTATAGTGAAAAGTTTGGCGGGGTTCAAATACCCAACCTACAATAAAGAATTCTACGCACTTGTTAGGGCTTTACAAACATGGCAACATTATCTCTGACCCAAGGAGTTTGTTATTTACACCAAAAATGAATCACTCAAGTACCTCAAAGGGCAAAAAAATCTGAATTCGTTGATGTATAAGATACTAGGTGGGTTGAATTCGTTGAAACCTTCCCTTATGTGATCAAGTACAAGAAAGGTAAAGAAAATATAGTAGCCGATTCTCTTTTTTGGAGGTATGTTCTCTTGAACTCTTTAAAGAATCAAGGAATTATATGCTACTGATGCTGACTTTAAAGAGATTTATGCTGCTTGTGAGAAATTTGGTGCTGGAAAATACTTTAAAATTGATGGGGTCTTATTCTATGAAACTCGCCTATGTGTACCTAACTCTTCTTTGCGAGATTTTTCTGGTAAAGAAGCTCATGCAGGTGGTCTTATGTGTCACTTTGGCGTGGCAAAGACAATGAATGTTCTACAGAAACATTTCTTTTGGCCACATATGAGGAGTTATGTCGAAAAAACTTTCCAAAGATGTGTAACTTGTAAACAAGCCAAGTCCACGGTTCATAAGCATGTTTTGTATACTCCTCTATCTATTCCCTTGCATTCTTGCCATGGTATTTCTATGGAATTTGTAGTTAGATTACCTAGGACTAATACTGGAAAGGATTCGGTATTTGTTGTAGTTGATAGAGCCAATGTGATGGTAATGCTACTTATTTGATGTATTGGTATGCTTGTCTAGATTGATCATATAGTCTAGCAAGAAATTTGGGATATGGTTCACCATCTTCACATATGCGATGTGATTCCCTTATGAAACATCATTTTTTGTCATCCAATGTTATATTAATATTTCTAAGAAACATTACAAAAACCCAAATGTTGCTAGAAGAGCTTGCAAGAGAAACACACAGCCCAATCGGTATTCAAACTCTTCACTCTAACTGCTAGGATCTATAAACATTAAAATCACTCAACTCTTTAATATTCATTAAGGTATCAAGTCAAGTCTAGTAAAAATCCATCAAATCTTGTTCATTTGGAATAGCACAAAAATGTTTTGAAAGTCATTTGAATGGAGGTTCATTTTACTTTGGACTCACTCAAAAACACAGAATGCAACTTTCAAAAAAGCATATCATTCATATCCAAAACCCCAAATACTCTTTTTCAGCCACATTACCTAACCTTCAATCTTGCTTAAGCACTTAGGGAATTTTCTTGTTTGTTTCTAAATATTTATTTTTCAACATTTTCCCCCTTATTTATCTATTAATCATCTGGACATGTTATATTTTGAAGCTTGAAAGAGCTTAACACTTTTTTCTATCTAGAGTTTAGCTTTTCTCATTTCATTTCCATTTTCTATTTTTACTTTATTTCCGGTCTTATCACGTTCTTATTCTTTTTCTTGGTTCTTTTCTCCCCCTTTCAACCTCTCTTTTTTTGTCTTTCTTAGTATTCTCCATTCCACCCTAGTATCTTATACATCTACTAGTGCCAGCTTAGTGAATCAAATTGCTAGTCTCTACATGGAAGTTTCACTTTGTCCTTCTCAAACTTCATGTATTTTACAAAGCTAGCATAATGAAAAGATACGTAAAAAGACACAAAAAAATAACATAGACTTGCAACAGATTGGGTTTCAAATGTGGTTGGCCATCTGGATTAACAAGATTGGTAGGAAAGGTTAGTAAATCCAAATATGCATAATCAAGTTCATGAAAAAAAGTTTTGAGACCCTAGACAAGACACTAGATTCATTTCAAATTCAAGTAAGATAAAATTGAGATCGAATCACAGCAAACTTCAACCCAAAACTAGTCTTTCAACCAAAAATTAGTCCGGACTAGACTAATACAATTGCAAACACGACCTTTAGGAAACCAACGACCTTTAGGAAACCAAATATTTATACCATATATGTTTAAACCTTACAAACCATATATGCTTTCGGCCGAGGTTTTAAGCTAAAGTCACATGTAATATATCATAATCTATATTTTATAAAAATGATAAGTTTTAATTCACATTTATTTTTAACATTATAAACTTGACCCGGTTTTTGTCTTGGTTCAGCATATACTTAAGCAACAATATATAGCTTCCTTTTCTAGTTTTGATTTTTGTTTATAACTAAATCACATTATATTCTTTTTTCCTTTTTTTCATTTGACCTTTGAAGGTTAATGCTGCCCAAACATATTATTAAGTCTTCTTTTATATCAATATCAATAAATAGGACATCTTGTCACATAATATCAATAGTGCATTTTCTTTTAAAAGAGTTGTTCAATGCAAAACCTCTCTTTTTCTTTTCTCTAATACTAAGAGTCCCAATCTTTCTAGCCTTGAGTCTTGTTATTTATCATGAATTCTTCACCTCCCGTGAGGTTCACCTCATCTCACCTTTTCATCCTTCGCCAAAGACTGTCCAAAAAGTTATTGGGCCAAATTTCTCACATGAACTTCTCGTACCAGTCTGAAAGCTGCTGACCGATGATCTCATGCTTGTGTCATTTTTAATATAAGAGCTAAAATTCCTAAAAACCAGGTTGTATTCTTTCAATCTCAACCTTAGTTTCTGTTTGATTGCATTAGATTCTGTTTTACTTGCATTAGTTTCATCCTATCGTGCAAAAACAATAAAATATCTCTCTATTGCATCTCATCTAAGTTTAGAAAAACATAAAAATATTTTTACCTTTTAGTTTACTCACTTGTTTCATCAAAATTCAAGTAAAAATTATATACTCCTTGCATTAGTTAAGAAGATGTTCCTTTTTGCATATTATATATTGCACAATTGCCATTTTCCAATCCATTTGGTACCATTTTCTTTTAATTTGAATTTTCTTTTATTTAGGTTTTCTTAATTTCCATATTTCGAATCCTACAAAAAAACAAAAATAAAATAAATATAGAGACAAACACCTTATATTGTTTCCTTTTAAAGCCTACCCCTAGAATATATTACCGGAGCTCCTAACGTGATTTATTTGTAGGAAATTATGGTCGAGACAAGCAACAACGACCATACCAAAGCCATGATAGCCATCATAACAACACTCCAAACCCAAGTTACCTCCATTGGAAAAAGATTGGTACGATTGTAGCAGCCACCAAGATTCCACAGCATAAGGAAGATGCAGTTCCATGTAGCTGGTGCCGGGCGAGGTCACTCCAAAACCTGATATAGCGTACAAGGCCATCGACAAGCACTATTGTCGAGATATGAGGCTGAGAGCACAGCCACAACACTATGAGGAAGAAGAAGAGATGGAATCAACCAACAGGTCACATCACAGTGACAATAAATTAACAGCCTCTAGTTTTGAAAAAAATGGACCCAGAGGCCTACTTAGAATAGGATCAAAGGATGAACTACATCTTTGACCACTACAACGAATCTAGTCTGAAGAGAGTTTCCATGGTCGTAGCCCAAATGACGTCCAACACTATAATTTGGTGGGACTAAGAGGTCTCAGACCAAAAGTGGAAGAGACTGATGGTTGTAAATTCATGGGTGGACGTGAGACCTCCGGGCCGAGGAAATTAAGAATTGTAACACCCAACGATGTAAGGATATCATATGTTCTAAGTTCAGGGGACGCGACCATATTTCCAGTGAATTCCCAAAGCAGCGGGTCATTGATAAACGTATATTTCGCATGGCTACTCTTGATGTCTCTTTGTTGCATTTTTATATTGCACTACTTTATCTTATTTCATGCATTTGAGTCTCATTCTGTCTTATTTTGCATTTTAGGAGTCGTATGGTGTCTTTTTGTTGGTTTCTCATGGTATTTAAGAATGGTTTGGTCAAAAAAGATGCATGGAACTTGAGAAAAAATATAGAATTCACCTTTAAATGCACATCCAGTGAAATGAAAATGCAGAGTCAAGCTTTCTTTTACTTATTGCCTCTTTTGTTAACAGTATTTTAGATGCTTGTTCCAGAAATTATCAACACTTTTTACAATTCTAGTGAAGAATTTCTTATCCCTATCTTTTAATTTGTGTTTTGCTATTCTTATTCATTTGTATTTTTTTTTTTTGCCATGACTATGTGTGAGTACCTATATAGATTGTGGGTAAGGTAGATTAGGGGGATTTGATGTTGATTGAAGATGCTTAGGACATTAGATTATAATTCCTCTTGATTAGGATGTGGTTAATGATAAGATTGAAGTAGGCAATCAATTCTTATGCTTACGATATTTTGCGTATGAGAGCTATTTGACAAAACATGTAGGTAAATCCTTATCATACTTTTCACTTCTTAACCAACGAGAATTGATGGTCAAGGTGATTCTTAGAATAAGATAGACTTGAAGTTAATGATAATTAGTCAATTGATTACAATTTAAAAGATTTGATTAATCAATAGACTAGTAAATAGACTATTGTCATGAGAGTGGATTGATCTATTAGGAAGTGTTCTATGTCTTAGAAATGTATAAGCATCTAATCATCGTAAGTCAGGGGATAATCACCCCGAGTCGATTGTCGTACCCATCATCCATATATTTTTATCATTGAATTAATCTTATCATTTTATTTCCTTTGTAGTTATAAATCATAAAACCAACAACAACCAAAAACCCAACTAGAATTGCTTACATTTTGGTGTTTCATATATTGCTAGTGTGTAATTATTTTTCCTTGTAGATTTGATACCCAAACTACTACTTTGATTGCTGTGCACTTGGAGTTGTATCATGGATAAAAATTTACTACCATCAAGTTTTTGGCGCCGTTGTCGGGGAAGAAAGTATAACCATTAGGATTTCGAAATACTTAGAGAATAAGTGTTTAGTTTTCTTTTGTTTTTTACTACATTTATTTGGGTTTTACAGGTGCATGAATAGAAAAAGCCAAAGACAAATATATTTGAAACCTAGTGACATTGATATTTTGCTGTTAGAAAGAGAAGTTGAAAGGCAAAGAGAGAACGTCTCAATCATCTAATGTGGTATTTGGAAATGAAAAACATGGAAAATACCCCCCCCCCCCCCCAAGATGAAGAGACTGAAGCCCAACACTACAAGAAAACATGTGTTTTGCGACTACTTTGCGACCAAGTGGAGTGGTCGCAAAATAGTAGTCGCAAAAAAAAGCAGTCGCAAATCAGTCATAAATTTGCGATTGATTTGCGACCACGGAAATAGTGGTTCATTTTGCGACTAATTTGCGACCACTTGGTGGTGACTATTTTTGCGACTAATTTGCCACTGAATTTCGTAACAAATTTTGTCACTGTTTTGTGACTACATATGTGGTTGCGAAATATGTAGTCACAAATCAGTCACAAAATTTTATGACTGATTTGTGACCATATTTCATGGAGTCGTAAATCGTCACAAAATGTTGTGACTTATTTGCGACTGCGTTTCTCCTGTAGTCGCAAATCAGTCACAAAAAATTGTGACTGATTTGCGACTACATTGGACATGTGACTGATTTGCGACTGATTTGCGACTGATTTTTTGTGACTGATTTGCGACTGATTTTTTGTGACTGATTTGCGACCAATTTTTTGTGACTGATTTGCGACCACAGGTATCAAGGAGTCGCAAATCAGTGGCAAAAAGTGCGACTCATTTGGGACTGATTTGCGACTATAACTTAATTAGATTTAAAAAATATATATAATTTAAAATTATTATTGAAAGAATTTTTATATTTTGAAAATAAAAATATTAATATTTTTTAAATTTAATTTCAAAAGATTTAAATTATTTCAAAATAATTGTAAATTAATTTTTATAAATATAAATTTTAATAATATTTTTCAAAATTAATTTCAATAATAATATTAATATTTTGTAATTAGAAATAGTAATATAATACTATGTTTTAATATTAATATTATTTAATTTTTTATAAATATTAATATAATAATTTATAATTTATGTTTTAATAGTAATATTATTTAATTTTTTATTAATTTATAATAACATTATTTCAAAATATTTTTGAAAATTAATTTCCAAAATTATTTTGTTTTTATAATATTTTTAAATTTTTAATTCTGAATATTTTCATAAATTTATATTTTTTTAATCTATTAAATATTATTAATAGTATTTATTAATTAATAATAAATATTATAATATTAAATAAAAAATATATGAACTAATTAATATAAAATATTTAGTAAAAAGAAATTAAAAATTAAAATTTAATATTTATTGTTTAAAATTTAATTTACAAAAAAAAATTAATTTTTCAGCGGGGGAAATTGGAAATCGAAGGCTCTCGTGGGGTCGGGGTCGGAGCCATCGATGGTTCCCCTGTACAATCGTTATCCCGCATATAAGAGGCGAATGCGGGATCCATCCGTTAGAAATACCCGAGGAGCATCTCCAAGCTCGAGATCTTCTTTTGGTTTTCTCTATTCAGCTCTTCCATCTTCTGATTTGCTTCCAAAATCTGCGTGTTTTGTTGTTTAATTAGCGCGTTTTGTTCTTGAAACATTACATACTCGGGAGAATTGGTTTGCACCCCAGTACATCTACCCGTAGACTGTACGCGGTTCAGGCTACCGAGTCCATAAAGACGGCCTCGGTCATCCGCAATAGAAGACTACAAAATAACAAAAACAAAAATTAAATAATAAATTTAATTATTAAATTAATTATAAAAATATGTAATAACAAAAAAATATGAAAAAAAGTTTTTACTTGAATGAAGATCTCATTCTTCTGTTCTGGAGTCAGCTCAATTGGATGGGAAGTTCCATCAGATGTTTCTGTTGGATCGACTTCTACGATCGCCATCTTCTCTTAGATGTTTCGTTCGTATGCTTCACAGAATTGTTTTGCTTTCAAATCTACATACGAACCATTCGGTTTTCTGTGAGTCTTTATAAAGACCTCATCTATTGAGATAGATCGTCCCAAATTATATTTTTTCACAGATATTGAAATAAATTTTATTTAATTAATAAGAAAAATGTTAATTAAATTTAAAGAAAAAAATTACTTACCATTTCCTGCTGGACCTGAATGTAGGATTTTTGGCCCGACAAATGTTTGTACGGGCCAAGACCGTCCCGAGCGGAGTTGCGGTTATTAGAGATTTGGTACTTCTCTCGGTAGACGTTTCTGTTCTCCAATAGTCTGTCATAATTTTGTACAGACTTGGGGAAATCCATCATCGGGGACGTTTGCCGGTTGTATGAACCGTTTTCACCATCCCTTTCATCCGTCTTACGCAGACGGCCTCGAATTCTTTTCGTACCACCGGGGTGATCACAGGATCCCAGGTGTACGATTACTTCAAAATAATATTTTAAATATTAAAATTTATTTAAATATTTTGAAATAAAATTTTTTTAAAAAAAATACTTACCGCAAACTCAATAAAATATATTTCCTGCCTCTCAGCAGGTACGACTGTCCAACTATACTACGTGCCGTCAAATTTATTTTTCAAAATTTTTGAAATTTGACGGGTTATATCCCCGTTATCGCGGTCAAAGCTAATATTTTAATTATACAGAAAATTTTTAATTTTATATTAATATATTATTAAAATTATAATAAATATTTATTAAAAAAATTAAAAATTTTAAAAATTGATGACCACATTGAATTTGGTGCCGCTTGTGGAGACAGCACTGTCAAATACTGCTCGCGTTCCAGAATTTGTAACAAACTATCAATAGTGATAGTTTGTTCTTCCGTTTCCGTTTCGCAGTCGGGAATTTCTTTCTCCTCATGGTCATCCGATTCCTGAAACTGTGAAGGTGTTTGGGTTTCAGGAATGGAGTCTGGGGTAAATGTATATTGCGGAGGGAGGCGGGATGCCGCTCTATTAGCGGATGGTGAAGGGTTCGAGGAGGCCAAAGAAGTTCCACGGGCGGAAGACGATGGGATAGATCGTCTTCCACGACCTCTCAACGACCTACCGCTACTTGCCATTTTTTCTAAATGATTTTAAAAGTAAAAAGTGTTTAGAATGTGTTTAGAGATGATTTTGATTTAGAGGTTTTGAGTGAATTATAAAAAATGAGGGAAAACCTTCGAGTATTTATAGTTTTTTTGCGACCACGTATGTGGTCGCAAATCAGTGGCAAAATTTGAATTTAATTAAGTGGTCGCAAATCAGTCGCAAATTTGCGACTGATTTACGACCACCAATTAATTTGGTGGGAATCGAAAACGTTCAAACTCCCACCAATTAATTGGGTGGGAGTTGAAATTTCGAAAACTTTCAAACTCCCACCTAATTAAATGGTTGTTGCAAATCAGTCACAAATACATAAAGTGGTGGCATATCAGTCACAAATAATACACTAAACCCTAAATTTTGATATTTTGATGAATACATATAATTATATAAGATTGATTAATTGATTATAAGTTATACGAATTTCAATTATTATGAAAACAATAACATTTACCAAAATTTCAAATTATTTACCTAAAACACTTAACAAATTTACTTAACCATATACTTTTTATATACATTTCAAATGTTTTCTAAAAATGAAATTATTACAAAAATGCTTTTCAATATATGTGATCACTTATAATGGTTAGTAGTCACATTAATTTGGAAATACAAGTTTTAAATGTGGAAAATACTTAGGGAAAATGTGAATTTACCATATGTGGTCGCAAATCAGTCGCAAATTTGCGACTGATTTGCGACTTCTCATCAAATTTTGAGAATGTGGTCGCAAATCAGTCGCAAATTTGTGACTGATTTGCGACCACATTTAGTTTTTGTGACTGATATGCGACCACATTGCTAATGCAGTGGCAAAGTGGTGGCAAATCAGTCACAAATAATACCTTAAACCCTAAATTTTGAGATTTTGATGAATACATATAATTATATAAGACTGATTAATTGATTATAAGTTATACAAATTTCAATTACTATGAAAACAATAACATTTACCAAATTTTCAAATAATTTACATAAAACACTTTTTACATAATCTTATATCTTTTATATACATTTCAAATGTTTTCTAAATATGAAATCATTACAAATATGGTTTTCAATATATGTGAGCACTTATAATGGTTAGTAGTTACATTAATTTGGAAATACAAGTTTTAATTGTGGAAAATACATAGGGAAAATGTGAATTTACCATATGTGATCGCAAATCAGTCGC
This sequence comes from Pugionium dolabratum, assembly GCA_018901945.1. NCBI lineage: Eukaryota > Viridiplantae > Streptophyta > Magnoliopsida > Brassicales > Brassicaceae > Pugionium > Pugionium dolabratum. The sequence continues at coordinate 42,869 of JAEVFF010001178.1, read as the reverse complement.
AAATTTGCGGCTGATTTGCAACCACGTGTAATTTTTGTGACTGAAATGCCACCACATTGTCAATGCAGTGGCAAAGTGGTGGCAAATCAGTCACAATTTCTAGAAAAAAATCTTATTTATATGGTTATTGGGAATAAATTGAATTATATAAAAATCATATGTACAAAATACATAAAAGTATAACTATATTTATTATATTTCTTCGTTCTCGTCATCATCTAAAGATGAAATATTACATTGAAATTCATCTTCTAGTTCTGCATCTCCGACATCGAAATTAATTTCTTCCGTATGGTTAACTCTATCGACCAACCGATCTACTTCTATCTCTTGAACAAGCATTACCTCTTCATCATTTTCTTGTTGCAAGAGGCCAATCTCGTCTTTGTTTTTGTATTTCCCCAAAATGTTAGATCTTGGATTAATTTTCAAAACATTGAGCCATGTTTGTTTTGATGATGATTTAGTGTGCGTATAGGGAATATAACAAACTTGATCTGCTTGAGATGCTGATACATCATAAGTATTGAAATATAATTTAGTTATATATTTTTAACAAAATTAATTATATAGTAAATTATTAACGAATACGTACTGAGAATAAATGGTTCGTATTTGTAGTATTTCCCCGATGATAAGACATCAACGACGCTATTTTCCGACTTACGAGTACCTTTCGAGAGCGTAGGATCATTCACATTTAAAAAGCGTGATCTTCAAATTTAGGAGTCCGACATACTGAAGTTGAATGATATCTATTAAAATCCCGTAGAAATCAGCTTCATCAGATGCATATGAGTAATTGTCCCCCTTCACACAAATACCGTAGTTACATGTCCTTCTCCTTCGTCCATGTTTCTTTGTGTGCAACATATAACCTCTTGTAAAATACATCGGCCAAGTGGACGCTTTATTCATCGGTCCTTGAACTAATTCTTGAGCCCATATAGGAAAGACACGTGAATCTGTGGAAGTGCATGAATTGACCTATGATCATATATCAAAAATTAAAGTTAATTAGTATTTCTAAATTAATAAATAAAATATAATATACATGTCAAATAATTAATTAAACATACATAATCTCTAACCCATATGTGGAACTCTTCCTCTCTTTTCGATGAAATGTCATCTTCCAAAAGATATGGATACGTACATCGAATATGATCTTCGAACATGCTACAAAAGTAAATATTTAAAATTAATATATATTTCTTAATATAATGAACTGAAATGTAATAAATGTAATTAATTGTTTTCATATACCTCTCTAGTGGCCTAAAATATTCACAATTCCGTAATACATATACATGTGCATATTTATATTCTTTTTCGGAGAGCCATATTTCTTTACATTTACCACTTGAACGACCCATATGCGTAAATATATCCGGTATTCCGGGATCCGGATATACAGGTACGTCACATTCATCGAATCTTGTACACCTGTTTATATATGTTATATTACTTACATTCATATATAATAAAATAATTAATTCATAAACATAACAATTAATTTAGGTTACCTGTTTTTCGTGCGTATGTGCGCAGCAAAGTAATGTTTCGAGAAGTAAGATATCTCATCATTCACATATGATTCAACAATTGATCCTGTAGCATATCGTTTGTTCTTCGCCTTGCTTTTTAGTTTTTTAAAAACCTTTCAAATGGATACATCCACCTATATTGCACAAGTCCACCCAGTTCAGCTTCGTATGGTAGATGTACAGGAAGATGCTCCATGACGTCGAAAAATGAAGGCGGAAAGATCTTTTCCAAATTGCAAAAAATTATTACTATGCTTTCCTTCAAAATTCGGACACGGTTTTGTTGTAATGATATGGAACATAAATCATGGAAAAAATCCTCCAATCCCTATATATATATATATATATATATTAATTACCATCGATAATTAATTAGTACATGCAATTATTATTAATTTACGTATTTCCAATTAAAAATATATTTATTACTATATTTACCTGATAATGCTAGATGAACGTTCCGTGGTAAAAGTTCTGCAAATATAAAAGGGAGAAGTCTTTCCATAAAAACATGGCAGTCTTGGCTTTTCATGCCCGAGAACTTTAGTCCATCCATATCCACACAATTTGCTAAATCTGCCGCATAGCCGTCCGGAAATTTGACATCATTTTTATACATTCCAATAACCGTTCTTTCGCTTTTTGGGTCAATCGAAATATAGGGAATGGAGCATTACCCCGACCATCCACGTGCAACTCTTTTCGAGAGCAAAACTTCACAATATCCAACCTTAACTTAACTGTATCTTTTGATTTCTCTTTCACATTCATAATAGTATTAATGATGTTATCGAAGAAATTCTTCTCTATATGCATCACATCAAGATTATGTCGAAGGTTAAGATCCGTCCAGTACGGCAACTCCCAAAATATACTTTCTTTGTGCCAATTATGCCAGCTACCGTAACCTTCTTCTTTACTTTCATGACCGTTTCCACCGCACTCAGATGTTCTTAAAGGATTGACAGTTTTTATTCGCTTGTATAAAACTTGTTCTCCTGTCAATGATTGTGGAGGACAGTCATTCAAAGCGTGCTTCCCTTTTAAAAATTTTGTTTTATTTTTCCGTAACGGGTGACCATTAGGAAGAAACCTTCGATGACAATCAAACCAACACGTCTTTCTTCCATTTGGTAATTGAAATGCCTTCGTATCATCCATACAAATTGGACAGGCCAGCCTTCCATGCGTTGTCCATCCTGACAACATTCCATAAGCGGGAAAACCGCTTATCGTCCATAGTAACGCGGCTTTTAGATTGAAATTTTGGTTCAACGATACATCGTATGCATCAACTCCCGTAGACCATAATTCTTTCAACTCATCAATCAAAGGTCGGAGGAATATGTCCAAACTAGCACGCGGATGATTTGGCCCCGAATTCAAAATAGTTAGAAACAAATACTCTTTCTTCATACACATCTCTGGTGGCAAATTATATGGAGTGATAATCACCGGCCATAATGAATGATTACGAGACATCCCAAATGGGTTGAACCCATCAGTACATAAGCCAAGATAAACGTTTCGAGATTCAACAGCAAATCTAGGATGTAAATATTGAAAATTTTTCCACTCTGCAGCATCAGATGGATGACTCATTTCTCCGTCTTCTGCTTCATGCTCTGCGTGCCACCTCATTGCCTCTGCGGTTTTCTCGCTTTGATACATTCTTTTAAGTCTATCACCTATAGGTAAATACCACATACGACTGAAAGATATTCTCGTCCTGCCCTCGCTTGGCTTATACCGGGGGGAATCGCAAAATTTGCATTTTTCCCATTTCTCATCTTCTTTCCAGAAGATCATACAATTTTGAACACACACGTCAATTGTATAAAACGGGAGGCCTAAATTTCGCATCAATTTTTTGGTTTCATAATATGAACCAGTTGCCTGATTCTCCTCGGGCAAATATTCTGTAAACAGCTCCGCCCAAGAATCCATACATCCTTCTGGTAAATTAAAATCAGACTTGATGTTCATGAACCGAGCAGCTAAAGATAATTATGAGTGCCCTTCATGACAACCATCATACAATGGATTTTTTGCAGCTTTTAAAATGTTGTAAAATTTTTGTGCTTCTTCATTAGGCCGTTCTTCTTCATTATAATTATAATTTTCTTTGTTCTGATTATAGTACTGATGATCATCAGTCGTTGTTTCACGAAATGCATCCGTCACCATTTCATCATATCTATTACCGGATATACCAACTGTTTCATCACTACTACAACCACGCGTACCTCCCTGATTTCTTTGGACATCACCCCGACTACTACTCGTCCCTAACTGAACAATCAGCTCTTCTCCATGTTAATACCAAATATAATAATTTGGCATAAAACCTCGACTATATAGATGACTCCATATTTTTTTCGTCCCGGAATAAATTTATCATTTTTGCAATTAATACAAGGACAGAAAAACTTACCTTTGCTACTTTGAGCTATAGGTTGACTATTTGAAAAATTCACGAACTACTCCATGAATTTGCGACGTGTAATTTTTGTGACTGATATGCGACCACATTGCTAATGCAGTGGCAAAGTGGTGGCAAATCAGTCACAAATAATACTCTAAACCCTAAATTTTGAGATTTTGATGAATACATATAATTATATAAGATTGATTAATTGATTATAAGTTATACAAATTTCAATTATTATGAAAACAATAACATTTACCAAATTCTCAAATAATTTACCTAAAACACTTAACAAATTTACTTAACCTTATACTTCTAATATACATTTCAAATGTTTTCTAAATATAAAATCATTAGAAATATGGTTTTCAATATATGTGAGCACTTATAATAGTTAGTAGTCACATTAATTTGGAAATACAAGTTTTAAATGTGGAAAATACTTAGGGGAAATGTGAATTTACCATATGTGGTCGCAAATCAGTCACAAATTTGCACTAATTTGCGACCACATTCTGAAAATTTGATGAGAAGTCACAAATCAGTCGCAAATTTGCGACCACGTTTGATTTTTGTGACTGAAATGCCACCATATTACCAATGCAGTGGCAAAGTGGTGGCAAATGAGTCACAATTACTGAAAAAATCACATTTATATGGTTATTGGTAATACATTGAATTATATAAAAATCATATGTACAAAATACATAATAGCATAACTATATTTATTACATTTCTTCGTTCTCGTCATCATCTGAAGATGAAATATTACATTGAAATTCATCTTCTAGTTCCGCATCTCCGACTTCAAAATCAATTTCTTCCGTATGGTTAACTCTATCGACCAACCGATCTACTTCTATCTCTTGAACAAGCATTACCTCTTCATCATTTTCTTGTTGCAAGAGGCCAATCTTGTCTTTGTTTTTGTATTTCCCCAAAATGTTAGATCTTGGATTAACTTTCAAAACATTGAGCCATGTTTGTTTTGATGATGATTTAGTGTGCGGATAGGGAATATAACAAACTTGATCTGGTTGAGATGCTGATACATCATAAGCATTGAAATGTAATTTAGTTATATATTTTTAACAAAATTAATTATATAGTAAATTATTAACGAATACATACCGAGAATAAATGGTTCGTATTTGTAGTATTTCCCCAATGATAAGACATCAACGACGCCATTTTCCGACTTCTGAGTACCTTTCGAGAGCGTAGGATCGTACCATTCATATTTAAAAAGCGTGATCTTCAAATTTAGGAGTCCGACATCTGTTAAAATCCCGTAGAAATCAGCTTCATCAGATGCATATGAGTAATTGTCCCCCTTCACACAAATACCGTAGTTACATGTCCTTCTCCTTCGTCCATGTTTCTTCGTGTGCAACATATAACCTCTTGTAAAATACATCGGCCAAGTGGACGCTTTATTCATCGGTCCTTGAACTAATTCTTGAGCCCATATAGGAAAGACACGTGAATATGTGGAAGTGCATGAATTGACCTATGATCATATATCAAAAATTAAAGTTAATTAGTATTTCCAAATCAATAAATAAAATATAATATACATGTCAAATAATTAATTAAACATATATAATCCCTAACCCATATGTGGAACTCTTCCTCTCTTTTCGATGAAATGTCATCTTCCAAAAGATATGGATACGTACATCGAATATGATCTTCAAACATGGTACAAAAGCAAATATTAAAAATTAATATATATTTCTTAATATAATGAACTGAAATATAATAAATGCAATTAATTGTTTTCATATACCTCTCTAGTGGCCGAAAATATTCACAATTTCGTAATACATATGCATATGCATATTTATATTCTTTTTTGGAGAGCCACATTTCTTTACATTTACCACTTGGACGACCCATGTGCGTAAATATATCCGGTATTCCGGGATCCGGATATACAGGTACGTCACCTTCATCGAATCTTGTACACCTATTTATATATTATATTACTTACATTCATATATAATAAAATAATTAATTCATAAACATAACAATTAATTTAGGTTACCTGTTTTTCGTGCGTATGTGCGCAGCAAAGTAATGTTTCGAGAAGTAAGATATCTCATCATTCACATATGATTCAACAATTGACCCTGCATCATATCGTTTGTTCTTCGCCTTGCTTTTTAGTTTTTTAAAAAACCTTTCAAATGGATACATCCACCTATATTGCATAGGTCCACCCAGTTCAGCTTTGTATGGTATATGTACAAGAAGATGCTTCATGACGTCGAAAAATGAAGGTGGAAAGATCTTTTCCAAATTGCACAAAATTATTACTATGTTTTCCTTCAGAATTCGGACACGGATTTGTTGTAATGATCTGGAGCATAAATCACGGAAAAATCCTCCAATCCCTATATATATATATATTAATTACCATCGACAATTAATTAGTACATGCAATTATTATTAATTTACGTATTTCCAATTAAAAATATATTTATTACTATATTTACCTGATAATGCTAGATGAACGTTCCGTGGTAAAAGTTCTGCAAATATAAAAGGGAGAAGTCTTCCATAAAAACATAGCAGTCATGACTTTTCATGCCCGAGAACTTTAGTCCATCCATATCCACATAATTTGCTAAATCTGCCGCATAGCCGTCCGGAAATTGGACATAATTTTTTATACATTCCAATATCCGTTCTTTCGCTTTTTAGGTCAATCGAAATATAGGGAATGGAGCATTACCCCGACCATCCACGTGCAGCTCTTTTCGAGAGCAAAACTTCACAATATCCAACCTTCACTCAACTATATCTTTTGATTTCTCTTTCACATTCATAACAATATTCATGATGTTATCGAAGAAATTCTTCTCTATATGCATCACATCAAGATTATGTCGAAGGTTAAGATCCGTCCAGTACGGCAACTCCCAAAATATACTTTCTTTGTGCCAAATTATGCCAGCTGCCATAACCTTCTTCTTTACTTTCATGACCGTTTCCGCCGCACTCAGATGTTCTTAAAGGATTGACAGTTTTTATTCGCTCGTATAAAACTTGTTCTCCTGTCAATGATTGTGGAGGACAGTCATTCAAAGCGTGCTTCCCTTTTAAAAAATTTGTTTTATTTTTCCGTAATGGGTGACCATTAGGAAGAAACCTTCGATGACAATCAAACCAACACGTCTTTCTCCCATTTGGTAATTGAAATGCCTTCGTATCATCCATACAAATTGGACAGGCCAGCCTTCCATGCGTTGTCCATCCTGACAACATTTCATAAGCGGGAAAATCGCTTATCGTCCATAGTAACACGACTTTTAGATTGAAATTTTGGTTCAACGATACATCGTATGCATCAACTCCCGTAGACCATACATTCTTTCAACTCATCAATCAAAGGTCGGAGGAATATATCCAGACTAGCATGCGGATGATTTGGCCCCAAATTCAAAATATTTAGAAACAAATACTCTTTCTTCATACACATCTCCGGTGGGAAATTATATGGAGTGATAATCACTGGCCATAATGAATGATTACGAGACATCCCAAATGGATTGAACCCATCAGTACATAAGCCAAGATAAATGTTTCGAGATTCAGCAGCAAATCTAGGATGTAGATATTGAAAAATTTTCCACTCTGCAGCATCAGAGGGATGACTCATTTCTCCGTCTTCTGCTTCATGCTATACGTGCCACCTCATTGTCTCTGCGGTTTTCTCGCTTTGATATATTTTTTTAAGTCTATCACCTATAGGTAAATACCACATACGACTGAAAGGTATTCTCGTCCTGTCCTCGCTTGGCTTATACCGGGGGGAATAGCAAAATTTGCATTTTTCCCATTTCTCATCTTCTTTCCAGAAGATCATACAATTTTGAACACACACGTCAATTGTATAAAACGGGAGGCCTAAATTTTGCATCAATTTTTCGGTTTCATAATATGAACTCGTTGCCTGATTCTCCTTGGGCAAATATTCTGTAAATAGCTCCGCCCAAAGAATCCATACATTCTTCTGGTAAATTAAAATATGACTTGATGTTCATGAACCGAGCAGCTAAAGATAACTGTGAGTGCCCTTCATGACAACCATCATACAATGGATTTTTTGCACCTTTTAACATGTTGTAATATTTTTTGTGCTTCTTCATTAGGTTGTTCTTCTTCATTATAATTATAATTTTCTTTATTCTGATTATAGTATTGATGATCATCAGTCGTTGTCTCACGAAATGCATCTGTCACCATTTCAACATATCTATTACCAGATATACCAACTGTTTCATCACTACTACAACCACGCGTACCTCCCTGATTTCTTTGGACATCACCCCGACTAGTACTCGTCCCTAACTGAACATTCAGCTCTTCTCCATGCTTATACCAAATATAATAATTTGTCATAAATCCTCGACTGTATAGATGACTCCATATTTTCCGTCCTGGAATAAATTTATCATTTTTGCAATTAATACAAGGACAGAAAAACTTACCTCCGCTACTTTGAGCTATAGGTTGACTATTTGCAAAATTCATGAACTGCTCCATGCCTTGTGCAAATTCCGCCGATATATTTCTTGTTTCATTATCAATTCTTCTGTACATCCAATCTCTCGAATTGTTATAATTTCCCCACATGTTTTAAAAAAAAAATTTCTTTCGATTTTACAAATGAGAGAATGGGATGATGCATATATATACAACATTTTATCACTACTTTGCCACTGATTTGCCACTACTTTGCGACTACAACAGTGTAGTCGCTTAAATGTCGTTATACCTAACCCGCACATGTTTTTTATTGTGGTACTTTGCCACCACTTTGGGACTGAAGAGCCACTACAGAACGTAGTCACACATTGGTTGCATTTTTAGCGACCAATATGCGACTACCAAGTGATTTTCCATATGTAGTCGCTAATCAGTCGCTATTTTATGACTGATTAGTGACTACCTAGGTCAGTCGCAATGAAGTCACATTTCAGTCTCTAATTGGTTGCATATTGCGACCAATATGCGACTACACGTATTGGTCACATTTTTGCGACCAATTTGCGACTACTTCTCCGTAGTTGCAAATTAATCGCTAAACCATGGCAAATGTGGTCGCAAAAATTGTGACCACGTATGTAGCCGCAAATCACAGTCGCAAATTGACAGTTTTCTTGTAGTGCAAGGAGTGGGCATGGAAAATCAGAACACATGGAGAGAAAGGGGTCCGATACACCCTTAAAGACCTCATAGAGTCATGTACACTTTTGATGAGCCAAACATTTATGGGTACTGAACCGGAATTCGCCTCCACCAGTATAAAAAGAAACACCTTTGAGATCAAGGTGAACCTAATAAATATGGTTCAAGGCAGCAAGTTCTACGGTTGGCCAATGGAGGTTCTCCTTGATCACTTGGATCAATTTGATAGACTTGTGAATCTATTAAGATAATTGGATCTTAGAAGATGGGTTTAAGTTGTGGTTGTGCCCATTCTCTCTAGGAGATAAAGCTTACAAATTGGAAAGGAACCTGCCACAATATGTATATTTGTATAAAAGGTGCAGGTCTTGAGATTGACGTAGAGCTCTTCTTGCCGAAGGGTTCCTAGCACCATCTCAATATGTGAAATGTGGTTATTTAAACACTTACTATAAACTAACATGTCGTCAAAACAAACCACAACAAAATTACTGATGTACGCCCTAAGAACTTGGTTCATAATGCGCATGAAGGTGCTTGGGGCATTAGTCAAGCCAAATTGTATGAATGTCCACTCAAACAGCCCTTTATTAGTTTTGAAGGTAGACTTCCATTCATCGCCCTCTTTCATTCTGACCTGGTGGTACCCACTTTTTAGGTCTGTTTTGAGAATAATGTGGCTCAACTTAACTCATCCAGCATGTCATCCAACCGGGGTATGGGGTACCGGTACTTGACTGTGACATTGTTGATGGCCCGACAGTCCATGCACATGCGCCTTGTTCCAGCTTTGTTTGGAACCAACAACACTTGTACAGCACATGGGCTGAGACTCTCTCGAACATATCCTTTCTCTAGGAGCTCTTTCACCAATCTCTCAAGCTCCTTGGATTCCTCTGGACTCATTCTATATGCTGGCCGGTTGGGCAAGGCTGCTGTGGGCACGAGATCAGTTTGATGCTCAATGCCGAGTAATGGATGCAGGCCGGCTGGTATTTCCTCGGGGAACACATCCTTCAACCGGTTAAGTAGGTCGGCCACTCCAGAGGGTATCTCTATTTCTTCTTTTCCTGCACTCAAAACCTCCTTAAAGACCATTATAAGCATCAAGTCCTTAGAGGCAAAATCTCTCCGGACATGACTTGGTTGGATAAGAAAGTTAGATTTAATCAAGCTCTTCTCCTTTCTCATTTGTAATTGGAGTTCATGTACCCGTGCAGGAGTAAGAGGGGCTAGAATCACCTTCATGTCATGTACAAACGTGTACAAGTTGGTCCTGCCATCATGATTTGTTTTCCAATCAAACTACCATGGCCTTCCTAAAATAAGGTGGCCGGCTTCCATCGGTACCACATCAGAGATGACTTGGTCTTGGTAACAACCCACACTGAATGGTACCATCACACGCTCATGGATTTTGAGCTCAACCTTGTCATCTAGCCACCTTAGCCGGTATGAACGGGGTGCATGCTTTGTCTTCTCAAGACCTAACTTATCAATCATGTTTGCACTGGCCACGTTAGTTCAAGAACCACCATCTATTATGAGGTTACATACCTTTCCTTTGATGGTGCATCGACTGTGGAATATGTTTTCTCTTTGTATGGCCCTGGATGGGTCGACCAATGCACTTAAGATGCACCGTGTCACCAACATTTCTGATACTCTATGTCGCCATACTCTCCTTCTGGCTCCATCTCTTCTTCATCTAAAGACTCCTACTATCCAGCCTTCGTGATCGGTTTTTTGGGCATTCCCTTGACATGTGCCCATGAACCTTACACTTGAAACAAGTTATGTCACGTGATCTTTGAGGGTTGAAAGACTTACTTGGCTTGGCTCATTGGTCAGGAGTTGGTTCAGGGGCCTTGCTCTTGAATCTTGACTCGATCTCAACGCCCTTTCCTTTGTCTATTGGCTTGCTGCTGCCATTGCTTGGCGCCCAAGGTGTCTTAGACCAGGTCCTGGCCTTTCTACTTGATGTACTGTTCAGCATGGACAGAGAGGTGAAAAAGGTCCTTGAAGTTTCTGTAGGTTTGCCTTTCTACCTCCTGGCTGATCCTCTCTTACAACCTATATCGTCATTGAGCTCCAGCCTCTTTCTTAGCCTATCGAACTCTTTGTAGTACTACTCTACTGACCTTGTGTCCTGCTTAGGAGTTTGAAAACGTCGTTGTGAATCTCTGTGAAAGCAAGGTGGGACAAAAGTTTGCCTCATGAGGTCTTTCATTTCGACCCATGAGTCTACGGGTCTTAGTCTCTTCTTTCTTTGGCCAGAGACCCCATGATCCCATCATATGAGAGCATTGTTCGTGAGCTAAGCTATTGCCATGGAGATCCTCCTATGCCTTAGTTGGTTGTATTGATCAAAGATGTGATCCATCCTTCGCTTCCAATCTAGATATATAGGCCTCGGGGTATCCTTTTCCTGCAAAACTTGGAGGAGTTAGTTTAACATCATCATGAGATATCCGGTTCTACGTGTAGTCCTCTCCATCTTCTTGATGCCTTGGATGTATTCTTGGCCTTGGGTTGTGGCCGTATAGCTGGTAGCCATCATCTTCCTCCTCTGATTGTCGTGGGGGTTCGCTCAACCAAGGGTTGTAGCCGTGTGACCGGTGGCCTTCTTCTTCATCCGGGTGGAGATCTTCCTGCTCTGGCCACTACAAGAAAACTACAAAAATGCCACTCCAATTTGTGACTACAACTGCCACGGTTTTGTGACCAATTTGCGATTACAGAGCAGTAGTCGCATATTGGTCACACTTTTGGTAATAAAACTCGTAGCCCATAACTGGTCGCAAAACACAACCATATTGCGATCAATATGCGACTAACTGGCGACAAGAGTTTGTAGTCGCTAATCAGTCGCCAATTTGCAACTGATTAGCGACTGCATATGTTAGACCCAAAATTTGTAACTGATTTGTACTGGTACATCGTAGTCGCAAATCAGTCACAAAATTTGGTGACTGATTTGTGACTGCGTAAAAACAAGTGTGGTCGCAAACAGTCACAAAATCTTGTGACCAATTTGCGACTACACTAAATCGTAGTCGCAAATTGGTCACAAGATTTTGTGACTGATTTGCGACCATGATGTTTTCGATATGAAGTGTGGTCGCAAATTGGTCGCAAATTGTTCACAAATATACAAACAAATTATTTAAAAAAATAATTTATTAAAATAATTTAAGATTAAAATTAAAAATTATTAAAAAATTAATATTTAATAAAATAATAAATATTTGTATTAATTATTTGTTATTATTAAAAATTATTTTATTATTTAAATAATTATTGATATATGAATTTTTTTAATATTTATATAAATATTAATTATTAAATTACACAAATTTTTAATAATTAATAAATACAAGTTTAAATTAAATTATTAATTAATATTTAAATTAAAATATAAACAAATTGTTAAAAGAAAAATAATAAGTTTTATTTATTAAAATATTCAAATTACGAAAAAAGAAAAAAAAAACTAATTTTCGGCAGGCAGAAATTGGAAATCCGATGGCGAAAATGTTGGTAAAACTTTTGACGGTCCGGCTAGCGCATTGTTATCCTACATAACGATGCAAAACCGGGATCCGTATGTTGCAAGTAACCGACGATCATCTCCAAGCTGTTTATGCGGTATTGGTTTTTTTTTTTCCATAATGCATACTCTCTATGTTCTTCATCGAATTGAATAACCCGTTCCTCCATTCACCAATTTGCTTTATTCATTTTGTTCTTCAATCCACGTATTCCTTACGACTTATTTTTAATTTGTCGTTGCGAGCCGAGTAGTTGATCTTGAATCACAACAAAGTCGGAGGTAGTGGATAAAAAGCCACTATGCCTGCCCGACCCGTGAATGCGGTTCAAACTACCGAGTATTTAAAGATGTCCTCGGTCATCCGGAACATAGTACTACAAAATAATTAAAAAACATTAGAACAAATAAATTTAGTGTAAATAAAAAAATATTTTTAGAAAAATATTTATACCTGAATGAAGATCTCATTCTTCTCCTCTTGGGTTAGTTCAATTTGGCGGAAATATTTTTGGACGTTTCACACTGATTGACCTCAACGATCGCCATCTTTTCTTGGATGTTGCATTCGTATGCTTCGCCAATTTTTTTTTGCTTTCAAATCGACATACGAACCATCCTAGTGAGTGTGAGTCTTTATAAAGGATTCACCAATTGAAACCAGTCGTCCCAAATTATTTTTCTAAATTTTGAAATAGATTATTAATAAATTAACAATTAAATTTAAATTTAAATATTGTAAACATCTTACCATTTCCTATTTGATCTGGATGTAGGATTTTTGGCTCGACAAATGCTTGTGCGGATTAATGCCATCCCGAGAGGATTTGCGGTGATTGGAGGATTTGCTACTCCTCTCATTCGACATTTATGTTTTCCATTAGTCTGTCATTGTTTTGTACAAACTTGGGGAAATTCACCTTGGACATTTACCGGTTGTATTAACCGTGCTCACCATCCGTTTCATCCATCTTACACATACGGATTCAAACTCTTTCCGTACCACCAAGGTGATCACAGGATCCAGGTGTACGATTGATTACAAATTTAAAATTTATTATGTTTAATAATTTTTATTAAATAAAAAATAATAAAAAAGGTACTTACCACTAATTCGATGAAGTATTCTCTTGTTGTTCAATTGGCACGACCGTCCAACTGTAGTAGAGGTCGTCAAATTTTTTTTTCAAAATCTTTGAAATTTGATTGATTGAGCCCCTTTATCATGGTCAAACCTAATTAATTAAATATATTAAATATAAGTATTTAACTAAATAATTATTAATATTTAATTTTAAACTAAAATTAATAATTAATAATTACATATTTATAATATATATATATATATATATATTATATTTATTATTTAATTCTATGAAATAAAAAAATAATTGACAAAAATTTTACGTACAACGTGGTGTTTGGCGCCGGTACAGAGGATAATACAGTCAAGTACTGGTCCCGGCCCGCGGTTTGTAACAAACTATAAAATGTGATAGTTTGTTCCTTTATTTCTGTTTTGGAAGGTGGAATCTCTTGCTCCTCATGCTCTTCCGATTCCTAAAACCAAGGAGATGGTTTGGTTTCAAGAACAGTGTGAAAAGTGATTGTGTACTACGGAGGAAGGCGGGATGCCGCTTTATAAGTGGCGGCTGAGGGGTTTGAGCAGGCCGATGAGTTACGGCTGGAAGATGATGGGATTTGTCATTTTCTACGAACTCTCAACGACCTAACGCTACTTGCCATTTTTATTTTTGGTTTTTTGTTTGTGAGAAAGTTTGAAGTGTTTTAGAGAGGATTTAGAAGTTTGGGAAATATTTGAAGTTTGAAATGAGGGGGAAAGAGTCACGTATATAAAAAAAAATTTGCGATCATGCATGTGTTCCCAAATCAGTGGGAAAATTTCATATTAAATACGTGCTCGCAAACTAGTCGCAAATTTGCGATTGATTTGTGATCACCAATTAATTTAGTGGGAGTTGAATTTTTCCGAAAATTTTTAAACTCTCATCAAATTAATTGATGGTCGCAAATCAGTCGCAAATTAATTGATTTACGACTACCATTAAATAGGAGTGAGTTGATAATTTTTGGAAATTTTCAACTCCCTCGAAATTTACTATGGTAGCACTAGCAAATCAGTCGCAAAATTTTTGTGGGAGTTGAACTTTCCGAAAACTTTAAAACTCCAACCAAATTAATTGGTGGTCGCAAGTGAGTCGCAAATTTGCGACTGATTTACGACCACGATTAAATAGGAGGAAGTTGAAAATTTTTGGAAATTTTCAACTCCCGAAATTCACTATTTTCGTAAATCATTCGTAAATTTGCATACTAATTTGCCACCACCGTTGTAAATTTAGGAGTGGTTGCAAATTGGTCGCAAAATATGGGACCAATTTGCGACCAGGTGTAAAAAAATAAGGTGTGATTGCAAATTGGTAACAATTTTTTAGACCAATTTGCGACCACATCAACAATTTTGTTTTGTGATGGCATATTAGTGAGAAATAATAGCCTAAACCCTAAATTAGATGAATTTCATGAAAATTATGAATTATATAAGATTGATAACATCATTATGAGTTGTATAAATCTCACATTTATACATTTACAAAATTTACAATAACAATTTATACATTTACCAAATTTACATATCATTTACCTAAAACAATTAACACATTTTTTTAATCTTATACTACTTATATACACTTCACATGTTTCATAAATTTAGATCAACACAATTATGGTTTTGTTTATATTTTTCTACCTATAATGGTGTGTACTTACCTAATAAAAATATAAGTTTTAAATATGAAAAATACATAGAAAAATATAATATTACACATGTGATCACAAATTGGTCGCAAATTAGCGACCAATTTGGGACCATAGAATAAATTTTGAACCTGTAGTCACATATTGGTGGCTCTTTTGCGACCAATTTGCAACAAAACCTTATTTTTGTGACCAATTTGTCACTATATTCCAATGGAGTGGCAATGTGGTGGCAAAGTAGTCACAATTAATACCCTAAATCCTAAATTATAAGATTTTGTACAAATTATGAATTATATGAGATTAATTACATTATTATAAGTTGTGTAAACTTCAATTATTAAGTAAACAACAACAATTTACACATTTACCAAATTTACATATCATTTACCTAGAACATTTAACACATTTCCTTAACCTTATTCTATTTATATACACTTAATATGTTTCATAAATTTAGAGCAACACAATTATGGTTTTGTTTATATTTTTTTACTTATAATTTTTTTGTACTTACCTTATATTAAAAATATAAGCTTTAAATGTGAAATATACATAGGGAAAATGTAAAATTACACATGTGGTCGCAAATTGGTCTCAAATTAGCGACTAATTTGAAACCTTAGAAGAAAGTTTGAACATGTAGTCGCACATTGGTGGCTCTTTTCCGACCAATTTGCGACTATAAATTATTTTTTGGGACCAATTTGCCACCACATTCCCTGGGTAGTGGCAATTAGTACAAGAAAACATTAACATTTCCGACGGCATTTCCGACGGAAATAAAACCGTCGGAATTTTCCAACGACATGGCGACGGTTTTCCAACGTAATATCAAGGGAATGTCCTTCGTCGGGGATCCATTGGTAATTCCCGATGCCTGCACCACCGTCGAGAAATTGATGGTAAAACCTGATGGTAAACTGTTGGTTTTCCGATGAACGCGTTGTCGTCGGGATATCCTCTTGAAACCATCGCAAATTACCGACGAAACTCAGACCATCAGTTGTTTCCGACGACTTCTCCCGATGGCATGTTGTTTTTACTATCCATCGGGAATCCGTTAAGAATATACCGATGGGATGATGTCGAGTGTCGTCGGTAAGTTATCGGAAATATCCGAGAGTGATCAGAATCCATCGGAAATCCATCAAAAACTTAAGAATAATCTATTAGAAATTTGTGATTATCCGGGAGTTGTCAGAAACCATCTGAAATCCATCGGAAAAGGAAAAATAATCTACTAAAAATTTGTGATTATCCGGCAGTTGTTGGAAACCGTTGGAATTCCAATATTCTTAAGAATAAAAAATTAAAAATTTATGAATATCTGTTAAATAATCTGTTAAAAATTCGTAATAATCTGTTAAAAATTCATAATAATCTGTTAAAAATTCGTGATAATATCTAATTTTCACTATACATACGGTATGCTCTTTCACAATTTCATCAGAATAAAAAATTTCATCTTCGGGTTCTTATGAGTATTTTTGATCGTGGATGGATAATTTCGATATGATTCAACAACGGGGGAATTGACTGATGAATTTGCGCAAGGTGTTGAAGAGTTCATGGCATTTGCATCAAACAATAGCATGACATCGGAATACAGTAAAATGTAATGTCCGTGTATTAAATATCGAAATCATAGATTAATCTATGTTAGAGAAGTACGTAATAATTTGTATAGGACTGGATTTATGCTGGGTTACAAAATTTGGTATTCACATGGAGAAACTAATGCAACGATGCAATATTATGGTACTACTTTAAAAAGGATAGATAGTACTAATGTTAGGGTAGAGGAACCGGCATCACAAGTTGATATAAACGGAGGTACTGCTTATATGGTGAATGATGCATTTCGTGAACAAAGAGCATCATATATTGAAGACAGTAGCAGAATAGAGGAACCTAATTTGGAAGCCCAAAATTTTTTTGATATGTTAGATGCATCCAAGCAACCTTTGTATAAAGGATGTAGAGATAGATTATCACCTTTATCTACTACAAGTAGGTTGATGACGATAAAGACGGATTTCAACTTGGCTGAAGATTGTGTGCATGCGATAGTTGATTTTGTTAGAGATATATTACCTGAAGATAATATTGCACCTGCTTCATATTACAAGGTTCAAAAACTTGTAGCTGGTTTTGGATTATCATATCAGATGATCGATGTATGTATTGAAAACTGCATGATCAATTGGAGAAATGATGAAAACCGCATGAAGGGCCGATTTTGTCACAAACCTCGATTTCACGAGACAAGCGGCAGAGTACCTATTCCGCATAAATGGATGTGGTATTTGCCACTAACAGAGAGGTTAAAGAGGTTATATCAATCTGAACAAACGGAAAGACCTATGAGATGGCATGCAAAACATCATTTGAATGGAGAAATTGTGCATCCCTCATATGCAGAAGCATGGAAACATTTTCAACAAGTTTATCCTAGTTTTGCATATGAGCCTAGGAACATATACGTTGGGTTATCTACAGATGGATTCAACCCTTTTGGGAAGCATGGGAGGCAATACTCGTTGTGGCCAGTTATCGTGACACCTTATAATTTGCCTCCTTCGTTGTACATGAAACAAGAGTTTTTGTTTCTAACAATTCTCGTCCCTGGCCCAGAACATCCTAAGGGATCGGTTGATATTTTCTTACAACCAGTAATTCATGAGTTAAAAATTTTGTGGGAAAATGGTGTCGAAGCATTCGATGTTTCCAACAAACAAAACTTCTTGATGCGAGCAGTACTTATGTGGACGATAAGTGATTTTCCAGCATATGGTATGTTATCAGGATGGTCGACGCATGGAAGATTAGCATACCCATATTGTCAAGATAATACTGATGCGTTCCAACTGAAACACGGACGAAAGACTAGTTGGTTCGATTGTCATCGTCGATTTCTACCACAAGATCATCCATATCACTGGAGCACGACATTGTTTAGGAAAAACAAAAAAATTTTGATGGTCCACCTCCTATTCTTGGAGGGAATTATATGATGACTCAACTTAGAGATTTTGGTGCTGAGAGAACGGCTTCATGTGGAGGTAACGGACATTACTCTATTGATGGTTGTAGCGAATACCATAATTGGCACAAAAAGAGCATTTTTTGGGATTTACCACATTAGAAGGATCATTTGTTGCGCTATAATCTAGATGTTATGCACATTGAGAAGAATTTTTTTGACAACATAATGAATACCGTTCTAAATGTGCATGGAAATATAAAAGATAATTTGAAAGCTAAATTGGATTTACCAGATATTTGTTTCCGGAAGGAATTACATGTAATGTCAAATGGAAAATCATTCTCTCCCGCATTCTGGTTGGATGTGCATGCAAAAGACGAATTCTTTGACTGGATTAAACATAGTGTCAAATTTCCAGATGGATACGCATCTAATCTTCGTAATTGTGTCGATACTATTGAAGGCAAATTTCCAGGGATGAAAAGTCATGATTGTCATGTTGTCATGCAAAGACTATTCCCATTTGCCTTTAGCAATCTGCTGTCTAAAACGTCCATAGAGCAATTACATGTACGTTTACATTATTTTTTATATAAATAATCATAATTTCATATATTATATGATATTAAAATATTTTTTTAAGTAGGGATTGGTGCTTTTTTCGAGATTTATGTACAATATCAGTTACTACAGATGATATCCAAAATTTGGAGAAAAATAAATACCGGTTCTCATTTGCAACTTGGAAAAAATATTTCCACCAGCGTTTTTTGATGTTATGGAGCAAATGGGCAACTGATTAGCGACTGCCAACTGTGATCGAAAATTAGTCGCATATTATTCGTAAAATAGCTGCATATTATGACCAATATGCGATACTGCTTTCAGTCCCAAAATTGTGACCAATATGGAGTATTGCTACGTAGTCGCAAATTGGTCGCAAAATCGTGCCAAATGTAGTCCCAAATTTGGAAACCACGCATGTGGTCACAAATTACAAGGACATTTTGGCAGTTTTCTTTGTAGTGACTTTGATCACAAAGTGGTTGCAAAGCAACAACATGAAAAACATGGGCGTGTTAGGTATACATACAAATAAGCGACCACACTATTGTGGTCGCAAAGTAGTCAAAAAGTAGTGGAAATTTTTTTTCCATATATATACCCCTATATCTCTTCTCTCATTTATAGAACCAAAAGAAAACAAAAACTTCAAACATGTGGAGAAATTACAATAATTTGAGAGATTGGATGTACAGAAGGATTGATAATAAAATAAAAAAATATATCGGCGGGATTTGCACAAGGCATGGAACAGTTCATGAATTTTGCAAGTAGTCAACCAATAGCTCAAAATAGCAAAGGTAAGTTTTTATGTGCTTGTATTAATTGCAAAAATGATAAATTTCTTCCTGGACGCAAAATTTGGAATCATCTGTATAGTCAAGGATTTATGCCAAATTATTATATTTGGTATAAACATGGAGAAAAACTGAATGTTCAGTTAGACACGAGTAGTCGGTGTGATGATGTCCATAGAAATCAAGGAGGTACATGTGATACTAGTGAAGAAACAGTAGATACATCTGGTAAATATATATGTTGAAATGGTGACGGATGCATTTCATGAGACTACGACTAACGAGTACTATAATCAGTATGATGAGGGCTTTAATAATGTATAAGAACCAAATTCAGAAGCACAAAATTTTTATAACATGTTAGAACTCACAGTTATCTTTAGCTTCTCGGTTCATGAACATTAAGTCTGATTTTAATTTTCCTGAAAAATGCATAGACTCTTGGGCAGAGCTGTTTACTGAATATTTGCCCGAGGAGAATCAGACAATGAGTTCATATTATGAAAAAAAAAAACTGATTCGAAATTTATACAATTGACGTGTGTGTTCACAAATTTATGATCTTTTGGAAAGAAGATGAAAAATGGGAAAAATGTAAATTTTGTGATTCCCTCCGATATAAACCAAGCAAAGGTAGGACGAGAATATCTTTTAGTCGTATGTGGTCTTTACCTATAGGTGACAAACTTTAGAGAATTTACCAAAGCAAGAAAACCACAGTGGCAATGAGGTGGCACGCAAAGCATGAAGCAGAAGACAGAGAAACGAGTCATCCATCTGATGGTGCGCAATGGAATTTTTTTCAATATCTACATCCAATATTTGATGCTGAATCTCAAAATCTTTATCTTGGCTTATGTACTAATTGGTTCAATACATTTGGGATGTCTTGTAATCATTCATTATGGCAGGTGATTATCACTCCATATAAATTGCCACCTGATATGTGTATGAAGAAAGAGTACTTGTTTCTACCAATTCGGGATTCGAGGCCAAATCATTTGCGCACTAGTCTAGATATATTCCTCCGACCTTTGATTGATGAGATGAAAGAATTATGGTCTACAGGAGTTGAGACATATGATGTGTTGTTGAATCAAAATTTCAATCTAAAAGCCGTGTTACTCTGGACGATAAGCGATTTTTCAGCGTTTGGAATGTTGTTAGGATGGACAACGCATGGTAGAAAGACGTGTTAGTTTGATTGTCTTGTCCAATTTGTATGGATGATACTAAGGCATTTCAATTACCAAATGGTAGAAAGACGTGTTGGTTTGATTGTAACAGAAGGTTTCTTCCTAAGGATCATCCTTTACAGAAAAATAAAACAATTTTTTTAAAGGGCAAGCACGCTTTGAATGACTATTATCCACAATCATTGACAAACGAACAAGTTTTAAATGAGCGAATAAAATTTGTCAATCATTTAAGAACATCTGACTGCGGTGAAAATGGTCATGAAACTAAACAAGAAGGTTATGGAAGATGGTATGATTAGCACAAATAAAGCATATTTTGAGAGTTATCGTACTGGACGGATCTTAACCTACGACATAATTTTGATGTGATGCATATAGAGAAGAATTTCTTCGATAACATCATTAATACTAGTATGAATGTCAAAGATAAATTAAAAGATACAGTTAAGTCAAGGTTGGATATTGCCATGTTTTAGTCTCGAAAAGATCTGCACGTCGATGGTCGGGGTAATGCTCCATTCCCTACATTTAGATTGACACAAAAAGCCAAATAACACTTATTGGAATGTATTAAAAATGAGGTTAAATTTCTGGACGGCTACGCGGTATATTAAGCAAATTGTGTGGATATGGATGGACTGATGTTCTCGGACATGAAAAACCATGACAGCCATGTTTTTATGGAAAGGCTTCTCCATTTTATATTTGCAGATCTTTTACCACGAAACGTTCATCTAGCATTATCAGGTATATACTATTAAACATCTTTTATTATTTAGGTACGTATAATAATAATAATTGCATGTACTAATTACTAGATTCAAATATAGGGATTGGAGGATTTTTCCGAGATCTATGCCCCAGATCATTGCAACAAAGTTATATCCAAATTATGAAAGAAAACGTAGACATAATTTTGTGTAATTTAGAGAAGATCTTTCCACCTGCATTTTTTGACATCATTGAGCACCTACCTATATATCTGCCATACGAAGTTGAATTGGGTGGACCTATGCAATATAGGTGGATGTATCGATTTGAAAGGTTTTTTAAAAACTTTAAAATCAAGACGATGAACAAACGATATGTTGTAGGGTCGATTGTTGAATCATATGTCAATGATGAGATATCTTTACTTATCGGAGCATTACTTTTCTGCCCATATACGCACCAAAAACAAATAGTTACAGTAAATTATAAGGTTAAATAATTAACTTTTCGTGCGGAATCGTACATAATATATATATACATATTTACTAGATTCAATGAAGGTCACGCCCTTGTGTATCCGGATCCCGGAGTGCTGGATATATTTACTCACATGGATAGTCTAAGTGGTAAAAGTAAAGAAATATGGCTCTCCGAAAAAATAATACAAATATGCACATGCATATGTTTTGCGAAATTGTGAATATTTTCGTCCACTAGAGAAATAATAAGTTACTATGAAAACAATTTCATTTATTACATTATAATTTCATTGTAATTAACCAATACATATTACATTTTTCATATTTAATTTTGTATCATGTTTGAAGATCAAATTCGTTTTACGTATCCACATCTCTCGGAATATGACATTTCATCGTAAAGAGAGGAAGAATTCCATATATGGATTCGAAATTATATATGTATAATTAATTGATATGTAGATGTTGTTTATATTTTTATATTTTTGAAATACTAATGACTGAGTATAGTATATATATATATATATATGATCATAGGTTAATGCAAGCACTTTAACAGATCCACGCACCTTTCCGATATGGGCTCAAGAATTAGTGCAATGCCCGATGAACAAAGCGGACAACTTGGCTGATCTATTTTACAAGAGGTTATATGTTCCACACAAAGAAACATGGACACAAAATAAAGACACGAAGAAACATGGACACAGAATAACGACATTTGTGTCAAAGGAGACAATTACACATATGCATCTAATGAAGTTGATTTTTATAGGATTTTAAAAGATATCATTCAACTTGAGTATGTTGGACTCCTAAATTTGAAGATCACGCTTTTTAAATGTGAGTGGTACGATCCTACGCTAATTAGCAACCTATTGGCGATTACATGTGGTCTTTCGAAACGTAGTCACAAATTGGTCGAAAAAATAGTGACCAATTTGAGACTAAATCAAAATTTTTACACGATGTTCGTAAATTGGTCACAATTTTGCAGCCAATTTCTGACTACAAGTGTTTTTTACATGTTTCCAATGTAATTTTTCACATTTAAGCCTTATATATATATATTCAATATTATGCATGTAGAAATCATTTCAAGTGAAAAATATAAACAAAACCATAATTTTGTTGATCTAAATTTATGAAACATATGAAGTTTATATGAGTACTATAAGGTTAAGGAAATGTGTTAAGTGTTTTAGGCAAATGATATGTAAATTTAGTAAATGTATAAATTATTGTTGTTTACTTATTAATTGAATGTTATACAACTAATAATGATGTCATTAATCTCATTTAATTCATAATTTGTACAATAATCTTATAATTTACTGTTTAGGTATTAATTGTGACTACTTTACCACCACATTGCCACTACATTGGGAACGTGGTGGCTAATTGGTGAAAAAAATAAGGTGTAGTCACAAACTAGTCGCAAAATAGCCACCAATTTGCGACTACGGGTTGAAAATTTCATTTGTGGTCACAAATTGATCGGAAATTGGATACCAATTTGCGACCACATGTGTAATTTTACATGTTTTTATGTATTTTTCACATTTAAAAGTTATATTTTCAATCTTAGGTATGTACAAATCATTATAGGTGAAAAAATATAAAAAAACCATAAATGTGTTTATATGAGTAGTATAAGGTTAAGAAAATATGTTAAGTGTTTTAGTTAAATGATATATAAATTTGGTAAATATGTAAATTGTTGTTATTTACTTATTAATTGAACTTTATACAACTTATAATGATGTAAGCAATCTGATATAATTCATAATTTTCACCAAATTCTTATCATTTAGAGTTTAGGGTATTATTTTTGACTAATTTGCCACCACATAACAAAGTTGTTGATATAATCGCAAAGTGATCACAAAAATTATGACCAATTTCAACCACTCCTTATTTTTTCATGTGGTCGCAAATTGGTCACACTTTTGTGAGCAATTTGCGACCATACCTAAATTTACAGCCGTGTTCATAAATTTGTTGCAAATTTTTGATCAATTTATGAAAACCAATAGTTTAGTGGGATTTAAAATTTTTTGGAAATTTTAACTTCCACCAAATTAATTGCTGGTCGTAAATTGGTCGCAAATTTGCAACAAATTTGCGATCACAGTTAATTTGGAGGGAGTTGAAATTATTCTAAAAATTTCCAACTCCCTCCTATTTAATGGTGGTCGCAAATTGGTCCCAAATTTGCGACCAATTTGCGACAAGCAATTAATTTGGTGGAAGTTTGAAAGTGTTTGGAAAATTCAATTCCCACCAAATTAATTGGTGGTCGCAAATTTGTCCCAAATTGCCACTAATTTACGACCACATGCGTGGTCGCAAATATTTTCTGTATATACGTGAATCTTTCCCCCACATTTTTATATTTCAAACATTTCCCAAACTTCGAAATCCTCGCAAAAACACTTCAAACTTTCTCACATAAAAAAGCTTAAAAACAAAATGGCAAGTAGCGGTAGATCGTTAAGAGACCGTGGAAGACGAAAAATCTTGTCGTCTTCCGGACGTAACTCATCGGCCTCCTTGAACCCCTCACCCGCCGTTTATAGAGCGGTATCCCGCCTTCTTCCCCAATATACCTTCACCTCCCACTCGGTACTTGAAACCGAACCATCTTTTTGGTTTCACGAATCCGAGAAATATGGAGAGGAAGAGGTTCCGCTTTCAAAAACAGAAACAGGGGAACAAACTATCACATTTGATAGTTTGTTACAAACCCCGGGGCGGGACCAGTACTTGACTGTACTATTCCCTGTGCCACCACCGAACACCACATGGTATGTTTATTTTTTATTTTATCTTTTTAATTCATATAATTAAATAATAAATATAAAAATATATTTTATAAAATATTTAAGTATAAATAAATAATTTTAATTTAAAGTTAAATATTTATAAATATTTATTTAAAATATTTATATTTAATATATTTAATTTATTAGGTTTCACCAAGACGAATGGGTTATAACCCGTCAAATTTCAAAAATTTTAAAAAATAAATTGATGGGTCTTACTATAGTTTGATGGTCGTGCCAACTGAACGACAGGTGAAATATTTCATCGAATTTATGGTAAGTATTTTTTTTATTTCTTATTATTTTAATTAATTTCTATTTAATTAAAATATTTTTAACATTAAAAGATAAGTGAATTTCCAAAACAATGATGACATATCATTAAAAAAGATGACATGATTAAAAGAATTATTACATGGAGTTTAGTACAATGTGGCATGTCAATTTTAAACATATATTTAATTCTAAAAATAAATTAATCTACACATAACTTTATTTCGAAAAAATAAATTAATCAAATATAACATAATAATTTTAAACATGACTTTATTTGTAAAAAAAATAAATGAAATCGTATATGTTATGGATGTGACCACTTTCTATAAATGAGATTAAAAAAAGTTATCATATCATTACAAAAAATGATATGACTAAAAAATTAATATGACTAATAGTTATTATCCTCTATATATTAAAAAAGAACTGAGTTTTGAAAAAATGTTAACTGGTTATTCAAAAATGTGACATAGCCAGAAAAAATTATAACATGACGGTAATTTTAAAGATAAATTTATTTTCAAAAAAAAGTAAATCATTGTTTTAATATTAAAAGAGTAATAAGTTTAAAAAAACGTTCACATGTCACTAGAAAGGATAACATTACTAAAAACTTATAACATAACATTTAGTCAAATGTGACATATTAATTTTAAATATAAATTTATTTCCAAAAAATAAATCAATCAAACGTGATATAGTCATTTTAAACATAAATTTATTTTCAAAAATTAAATTAATCAAATATAACATGGAAATTTTAAATATAAATTTAGTTATACAAAATAAATAAAATCCATATATATTATGGCTATGACTACTTCCTGAAATTAGTTTAGAAAAAAACAATTACATATTATTACAAAAAATGATATAATTAAAAAATCTAACATGACTAAAAACTTTATTATCTCCTATACATTAAAAAATGCATTCTGAAAAAATATTTACATATCATTAAAAAGATGAAATAGATAAAAACAATTATAACAGGACGTTTAGTCAAATCTGACATGATGATTTTAAACATAAATTTATTTATTAAAAATAAAGTAAATCATATATATTAAATTAGAGTGAATTTATAAAAAAAATTAATACCATGTATGTTTTCAATTTTATATTTTTATTTAGACTTTATGTATTTATAGTGGTTTCAAGTAATTAATTTGGTTTGACAAATTACAATGAATAATTTATATTTTTTTCAGTCATCGTTATTACTTTTACATGTAGATTGAGTTGTTTATATTTTAATCAATATCTAATTATATAATTGGAAAAGATAAAAATAAAACTTAATTTTACAACAAAAAAAAGATAATATATATAAAACTAATAGTTAAAAGGTGCATTCTATATAATTTCATATTTTTTAATAGGGAAATTGCTAAAAATGACCTAAAACTTGACTTCAAATGCAAGTTTGACAATTTACACTTTTTTTTGCAAAACTAACCTATGAAGGTGGAAAAATTACTGAACACTCCTTTGGTCTAAAAAATAATGTCGAAATGTCAATTACGTTTCAGTCCCTGCGTGTTTTTTTGTTATCAAAGCAGACTTCTCCGAGAAGTCTGCTTTGGTAGGAAAAACAGTTTATTCCGGCTGAAGCAGACTTCTCCGAGAAGTCTGCTTTGGTAGGAAAAACAGTTTATTCCGGATGAAGCAGACTTCTCGGAGAAGTCTGCTTTGGTAGGAAAAACAGTTTATTCCGGCTAAAGCAGACTTCTCCGAGAAGTCTGCTTTGGTAGGAAAAACAGTTTATCCCGGATAAAGCAGACTTCTCGGAGAAGTCTGCTTTGGTGAGAAAAACAGTTTATTCCGGTTGAAGCAGACTTCTCCGAGAAGTCTGCTTTGGTGAGAAAAAAAAGTTTATTCCGGCTGAAGCAGACTTCATGAAGTCTGCTTTGTAAATAAATTACCTAAATCAAATAAAAATTTTGAAATATTTAAAAAAATTAAAATTGCTATTAACATAGTTTATATACATATCAAAAGCACATAAAAGTTATAATGAATTCAAAAATAAGGAGATTGGATTCGATCTAATGGTATAAAATATTTGCTAGTTTTTGTTGTTATGTGTTGTGGGTTAATAGTTGATGTTTTTGTAGAGAATTCATGCTAGAATTTGAAATATCATGTGATAAATTTGAAAATTTAGATTTACAAATTTTTATAAATTGTTTGAGTTTTGCATTTACTTAACTATCTTCAACATATTCATCCAATTTTTAACAAAACTTTTGCATATTTAATGAATTTTATTATTTAGGGTTTAGGGTTACGCAGACTTCTCGAGATGTTTTTTGTAAAATTTAACAAAGCAGACTTCTCGAGAAGTCTGCACAAACCAAAAATGAAATATAACTAAACCGGTTTTCTTCAATTTAGAGTTTAGGGTAATGTAAAAATACAAAGCAGACTTCGAGAAGTCTGCTTTGTATTTTTTTTACAAAGAAGACTTTGAGAAGTCTGCTTTGTATTTTTTTTACCGCCGCTTACTCTGTCGCCGTAAAACTTGGTTATCTCTCTCTCACCGCCGCTTACTCTGTCACCGTCTTTCTCACCGTTCACCAGCTTTCTCGTTACCGCGGTAAGGTTTTCTTCGTTCTCTCCGTCATACCTCTCTCGGTAAGGTTTTCGGTTTATCTCGCCCTCATATTTATCTCTTGTCGCCGTCTTTTTTTTCTCTTGCCCTGCGGTAAGGTGTAAGTTTTTGTTTGTATTTCTCTTTTCCTCCGACGCCCTCTCTTTCCCCTGCAACGGTATGAATAGATCTGCATATTTCAGTTGATGTTTTACAGTTTTTTGTTTTCCATTCATAGATCTGCATGTTTCAGTTGATGTTTGACAGTTTTTTGTTTTCCATTCATAGATTTGCATGTTTCAATTGATGTTTGATGGTTTTTAGTTGATGTTTGACGATTTTTTGTTTCCCCTTCATAGATATCCTGACGTTTCGGAATCCCCTACGGTGCAACCTTTTCACAGTAAGAAACACTTCGAAAATGGTTTTGAATTTTTTTTTGAAATTTGAAATTTTCAGAAATTTTTTTTTCTGAAATTACTGTGATATTTGAACTTTTTTTTCAGAAAAAATAATTTTCGCGGTTTAAATAGACCCCATGTATAAATTTTGTTTCGGTTGTTTTTGTATAGATTTTCCATTGTCTGCGAATAGAATCCCCACCGTCAAAGGTATGTGATTTTCATTTCATAGATTTTCTGAAGATTTTTAACTGTCTCACTGATATTTTTAACTGGTTTCGGGGTTGTTTTTGCGTGGATGGTGAACGATGCATTTCGTGAAGAAAGAGCATCGTATATTGAAGACAGAGATAGAATAGAGGAACAAAATTTGGAAGCCCGGAATTTTTTTGATACGTTAGATACATCCAAGAAGCCTTTGTATAAAGGATGTAGAGATGGATTATCGCCTTTATCTGCTGCAAGCAGGTTGATGACGATAAAGACGGATTTCAATTTGGCTGAAAACTGTGTGAATGCGATAGCTGATTTTGTTAGAGATATATTACCTGAAGATAATATTGCATCTGCTTCATATTACGAGGTTCAAAAACTTGTAGCTAGTCTTGGATTGCCATATCAGATGATCGATGTATGTATTGACAACACATGATCTATTAGAGAAATGATGAAAACCGCATAAAGCGTCGATTTTGTCACAAACCTTGATTTCAAAAGACAAGCGGCAGAGTACCTACTCCGCATAAACGGATGTGGTATTTGTCATTAACATAGAGGTTAAAGAGGTTATATCAATCTGAACACACAGCAAAACCTATGAGACGGCATGCAAAACATAATTCGAATGGAGAAATTGTGCATGGAAACATTTTAAACAGGTTTATCCTAGTTTTGCATATGAGCCTAGGAACGTATACCTCGGGTTATCTACAGATGGATTCAACCCTTTTGGGAAGCATGGGAGGCAATACTTATTGTGGCCAGTTATCGTGACACCTTATAATTTGCCTTCTTCGTTGTGCATGAAACGAGAGTTTTTGTTTCTAACAATTCTCATCCCCGGTCCAGAGCATCCTAAGCGATCGCTTGATATTTTCTTGCAGCCACTAATTCCAACCAACATAACTTCTTGATGCGAGCAGTATTTATGTGGAACAGAAGTGATTTTCCAACATATGGTATGTTATAAGGATGGTCGTCGCATGGAAGATTAGCATGCCCATATTGTCAAGATAATACTGATGTGTTCCAACTGAAACACAGATAAAAGACTAGCTGGTTTGATTGTCATCGTTGATTTCTACCACAAGATCATCCATATCACCGGAGCACGACATTGTTTAGGAAAAACAAAAAAATTTTGATGGTCCACCTCCTATGCTTGATGGGAATGATATGATGATTCAACCTAGAAATTTTGGTTCTGACAGAATGGCTTCATGTTGAGGTAATGGACATTACCCTGTTGATGGTTGTGGCGAATACCATAATTGGCACAAGAAGAGCAATTTTTTGGGATTTACCATATTGGAAAGACCATTTGTTGCGCCATAATCCAAATGTTATGCACATTGAGAAGAATTTTTTTGACAACATAATAAATACCATTCTAAATGTGCAAGGAAACACAAAAGATAATTTGAAAACTAGATTGGATTTGCCGGATATTTTTTCCCTGAAGGAACTACATATAATGTCAAATTGAAAATCACTGTCTCCCGTATACCGGTTGGATGCGCATGCAAAAGACGAATTTTTTAACTGGATTAAGCATAGTGTCAAATTTTCATATGGATACATATCTAATCTGCGTAATTGTGTCGATACTATTGAAGACAAATTTTCAGGGATGAAAAATAATGATTATCATGTTATCATACAAAAACTATTCCCATTTGCCTTTAGTGATCTTCTGCCTAAAAACGTCTACAGAGCAATTGCAGTTACGTTTATAGTATTTTATATACAAATAATCATAATTATGATATTAACTTTTTATGTAGGGATTGGTGCTTTTTCCGAGATTTATGTACAAGATCACTTATTGTAGACGGTATCCGAAATTTAGAGGAAAAAATACCGGTTCTCATTTGTAACATGGAGAAAATATTTCCACCAGCGTTTTTTGATGTTATGGAGCATGTTCCTATTCACCTCCCTAGAGAAGCAGCGCTTGGAAGACCTTTTCAGTACCAATGGATGTATCCTTTTGAGAGATATATGTTCCACCTAAAGAAAAAAGTTAAAAATCTTGCCAGGATTGAAGGTCCAATAGTCGCAGAAAGTATTAATGAAGAAACATCTAACTTCACCAGCTACTATTTTTCATCGCAAGTCCAAACAAAAAATGGACGACCTGCACAACATGATGATGGAGGAGAAAAACCAAGCTATCCAGTGTATGTGCCAGAAGTATTTGCATAAATTGGACGTTTAAGTGGAAAAGGGAAGACGCAACGCCTATCAGAGGAGGAACATAATCACTAAAATTTGTATATTTTGACAAATTGCGATGACGTTTTGGAATATGAAAGGTACATTAATTAAATTTTGTTTTTAATTGTTATTATAATTTATTGTTAGTTATTTTGTTCATAATTAACAGGATATACATAGAACAAATACGTGTTCATTATTTCAGATTACACAGAGAATGAGTTGGTCGAATTTAAAAAAATGTATTTGCAAGATGGTTGCATTTTTATGTTAGTGTTACCACAGTTATATAATTTTCAATAATAGTTTCTTATATATATAATTGACTACATTCAATTATTTTGTAGGTTACTACAGGTACTTATAGGGTGATAACGTTTCCCACGTGGTTAGTTGAGGTTGGTGACTGGTCCTATATTTACTGCAAAATCTTACCCAATGTACTGCACTCGTGGATATGCTTTTAAGAGTCATCGTGAAGGAAACTCACAAACAACTTGTAATTATGGTGTATCATCTCCATCGGGAGAAATTGTATACAACGGTGTTCTTTGTGAAATATTAGAAGTTCACTATCTAGGAATGATTGATTTGAGGTGTATTGTGTTCTACTGTGACTGGTATAACCCTGTCATGGGTCAACGTCAAGATGAATTCGGTGTATCTGTCCACTCTCGTAAGAGACGTCGAAAATATGATCTTTTTATACTTGCATCACAAGCGCACCTGGTTTGTTACATTCGATATCTTTGTGTGAGGAACAAGCAAGTTCTTTGGATTACAGTGACCTCAATACATCATGCAGGAATGGTATATGCTATTACCGAACAAGACCCTATGCAACAAAGCACAATTGGTAACTTAGGTTCAATAGGCACTTCTCTTGAAGTTAACCTTGTTGTTGATAACACCACGAACGGAGATTACAACGTATTTCAAGATTCAAAAGAAGAGACTGACGAGTTTGACGACGAAAATTCAATTTATTCGGAATGTTCATCAGATTCAGATTAAATTTGTAATAATAATGTTATTTTTTTCATACGTTAATTATATATAAATTAACGATTTGGAAGTCGAAAGTTCTTTAGGAAGCTTTATAGTATATTAGATTAGTTCCATATCAATTTTCAGGTGAATGCTACGCATTAACTAATTGAACTGGATTGTTTAAATAGTTCAATTAAGCAAGCGTCGTAACTAGAAGTTAAGTCCCTTAGTTTTCTTTAATTTTTTTCATTTAAAAACAAAAGAAGTTTAATGTCCGATGGATTTCTTACGGTTTTACGACAGAACAAAAAATTCCGACGACTTTACGATGGAACTAAAAATTCCATCGCTATTCCGTCGGTAAGTACAATCGGATTTCTGACAAGTTAGGGTATCGATGCTATACCCTATCTTGTTGGAAATTTTTTTGAAATATTGTTTTTTTGTCCGACGGAGTTCCGACAAAATTATTATATCCATCATAAATTGTCGCTATTCCGTTGGAGATTGTAATTGCAACGTGGCCAGACTATTTGGTGAACATGCATGGTTTTTCAGCAGTCCGTCGGAAATTCATCGGTGAATACCGATGGATTTCCGACGGTCTTTAATTATATGCGGAAAATGTAATTACCAACACGAGATTTTATGAAAATATTATTTAGTAGGCCGACGGATTACCGACGATATCTGTCGGAAATATAGAATATAACCTACGATCCCATCTCGTCTTTCTCTCTCGCGTTTCGTCTCCCTCTCTGTCTCTTCGCCTCCCGCCGTTGTCGTCGCCAGAAACCGTCGATTCCTGTAAGTTAGTCGCCAAAAATGTAAGTTTTCTCACTCTACCATTTCTATTTCGGTTAGATTTGTAGAAAAATTATATGATTACAGTTGTGATTCTCGTCTTCATTGAAGAATGCTTTCATACAATGTCCGGGAAATGTTAAAATCGATTTTTAGACTGGTATGATTAGTAAAATTGATTTGGTATGATTAGTAAAACTGATTTTGGCTTCGTTTTCTTCAATAAAATTCTATAATCTTTTAAAGTTTGTTCCTTTTGCATCTTCTAGACATTATTTGTCATCTACAGAAAGTGATGAAGTTGATGTTTCGCATGAGCAAAACGATTCCTAGGTTCGCATTATGTTGATGTTCTATAACATAAGAAATCCAACTACTAAAACCATGAGCAAAATATATATTATCGTTTTGTTTTCATTTTCTTTTCTGTTTCTTTCCTTAATTTCGCAGGTGCCTTGTGGGATATTGTTTCTTGGATATGAATGGAGATGGCAAATGAATGAATCTCTGCTTTCAAATATATTCCATCATTGATGATGTTTTTTCCGAGTTTTTTCCATCTTTGTGTGTTACTTTCTCATCTACCAATATCATGAATTTTGCACACAATTGATATCCGCAATTTGTTTTTTTTTTGTAAAGATTTGTTATTCTTATACTATGTTTATAAGAAATTTATATTTGGCTGTTGAATTGCAAATTTGTTATCCTTCATCATATTTGATGTATGACCAGTTTTATGGCCACAAAAGTTTACAAAAAGGGTTGAACGAGAGGGTTCCTAAAAAATATAACATGTTTAAATGTATTTTCAAAGTATCATTATTGTTTTTTTGGAAATACAACATTAAAAGAAATACCTAAAATAGCATTAAAATGAGCTTTCAGCCCACAAATACTATAATTAGTTTTTAAATAAATTTTATTAATTTTTTAACAAAGACATTAAAATTGATAAAAAATTTAAGATTTAGAATTTAAATATTTGATTTTCAATTTGATATAAAAATTAATTAATATCACTAATATATTAAATAAAAAATATTTTGATCGAGAAACTTACAATATGAATTACAAGTGGTGTGATGAAAACATTTTTAAAATAATTAAACTATTGATACTATTTTTACAAATTTATTTTATGATATTTTAAAATTGGGTTTTTCGATAAAAGAAAATGGCAAATATTAAATGTAGATAGAGTAATAAAATATCACAATCATAATGTTTTAAGGTCGTATCAAGAATACCAAAGACGTGGTGAGTCGTCTAATCCGAATTTTATACCAACTCAAGTTTCAGAATCTGTATATGATTCTTTTCAACCAATGACAATTGAAGAATTGGTTTAGCAGCATGATCGTGAACTTCTTACTTTTCTCGATCCGAGGCGTCAAGGAAATTCGACATGGTATATTAAATTTTCTATAATTAGATTTAAAATTATTATTTCAACATTATTCTAATAAAAATTTCTAGGTTTGGTATTTCAAACAACATAATAAGCAAATCTATATTAAAGATGCTTCATTCTCTTTTGAACAAACCGTATACAAAATTTAGAGATATTCCATACGAAAACGTCATATTTGGTTCTGGACGTTTGCGGTATATTAATTTATTTTTAAGTATGTAATTGTTTAAAATATTTTTATTAACATATAAGTAAATTTTGCAGCAAAAATTTACATGGGATCCCATGAACACATAGTTGGTGGAAGAAACTTTTCAAAAAGAGGCTGCAGTACTATTTTCCCGCCACATGAACGAGTGGAAACAAAATAGAAAAATGAAAAAGACAAAACAAGAGGGTTGAATGAGTCGGTTTAGAACGAGTTTATTCGTTATTGGGAATCTTCCAGCGCTGAGGTCATCTCGAGTACTAATTCGAGAAACCGGAAGAGTGACCGAGGAGACAAAGGCATTTATATTCACAATGCCGGATCGACTAGTTTTCTGAAACGAGCCGATCAATTGATAAATTAATTATTATATTAATTTTATTTATTATTATTTGAAAATTTTTAAATTAATTTAGAATTTTTTTACTTTTACACACAAGAATTTGGAGCGCCTCCTGATCACTTGCAGCTTCTCGAGACCGTCCAAATGAACAAAAATACTGGTTGCATCCAAGATGGTCTCGTTAGTGAGATCATCGAAAAAGTGAAAAAGAAAAAAAGTGATATTTTAACTCAGTAATCTCAAGTTGGTTCTTCATCTTCGGTCACTGAATTGCCTCGTTCTAAGATTAACCGTCTGGTTTTTGATTTAAGTTTGATTTTTCTTTTTATTTATTTTTATATTTAGTATTATAATACCTTTTTAATAATATTTTTTTTGTTTTTACAGAAAGTATCATATTATAAGAGTCATGATCCAAGACTCGTGAGAGTTGCAGATACCGGTGGTGCAACATTTGCGGCTGGAAACGAGGAGAATGCACAGCTAAAAGAAAAAATGGCGCCTATGGAGATAGAGATGACGAATCTTAAAAATATTATAGAAATGATAAAAACCAAGTTTTCTGATGAGTTTTTTCCTTTTCCTTCTCCTCGTGCTCCTCCAATGTAATTTGTAGATTTAAAACAATTAAAAAATTATTATATTTATACTTAGAAATATTATTTTTATTAATTGTTTTAATATTTTTTTTAAATATTTAAAAATATTAATTAAATTTAATATAAATATTAATTTTTTAATATTTTAAACAAATATATTTTAAAAATATTTGATGAATAATTATAAAAAATAATTATTTTAATTTTTTTCAATTATTTGGTTATTTCCGACGGATGCAGTCGTCGGAAATTATCGACGGGCGGTTCCGTCGCAAATACAATTTCATCGCGATGACGTTGGTTAACTCCCGACGGGTGAAAACCATTGGGATACACCATCGGTTCACATTCCCGATGGCAAATATTAAGTATTTTAATATTTTAAATAAATATATTTTAAAAATATTTAATGAATAATTTTAGAAAATAATTATTCTAATTTTTTTTAATTATTTGGTCATTTCCGACGGATGCAGTCATCGGAAATTACCGACGGGCGGTTCCGTCGCAAATACAATTTCATCGCGATGATGTTGGTTAACTCCCGACGGGTGAAAACCGTCGGGATACACCATCGGTTCACATTCCCAATGGCAACTGCCATTGGGAAACGTCGATGACCCGATTGACTAAATCCATCGCAAATATGTCGGGAATTTCCGACGGAATAAATCCATCAAATATCCATCAGTATTTGCCGACGGCTTGAACCCATCGTCTATCCGCCGGAAGTTTCTGACGGTGACATTTATCGCCAAACTGTCGGGAATTCCTGATCTATTCCTGACGAAAATTAATTTTCGACGAAATAGTCCCGACAGACATTTGTTGTTGGAAAGTAGACGGGAATTGCTATTCCCGTCGGATTGCCGACGAAATTTGCCGTCGGGAATTTGATACTTTTCGTGTAGTGTGACTACAATCGGTTTGTCGTATGCTCATGGTGTCTTCTTCATCATCATAGTGCTCCAACATTAAGGTTTGTACCTTGCACGGCAAGAAGAGCAAGTATCCATTCCAAATCATCAAATAAGAAAACTACACTCTAATGAATATATGATATTAACACACAAGTAGTAGCAAAAACGAAATCA
The DNA here is from genome assembly GCA_018901945.1 of Pugionium dolabratum. Taxonomy (NCBI): domain Eukaryota; kingdom Viridiplantae; phylum Streptophyta; class Magnoliopsida; order Brassicales; family Brassicaceae; genus Pugionium; species Pugionium dolabratum. The sequence continues at coordinate 6,648 of JAEVFF010001178.1, read as the reverse complement.
ATACAAGGAAATATTTTGAGAATTTTAGTTTTTTTTCTTTTGGAAACTAACTTTAAAACAAACTAAAAGATAATATTTATTTTTGGTTTTTATTTTTGAATTATAATTAGGAAAAAAATAATAAGAATATAATATAAATCTCTTTTGTTTTCATTTTTTTTTGAACTTAACTAGTAACTAAATTGGAAAATAACAAAATGAATGATGTATATATTTGTTTGGGATTTTTCTCTTAATTGAACGAAATTAAGCAAGCATTAAATGAAAATTTTTTTGGTTTTAGATTTAAATGAGAAGAAACAACAAAAAATAATGCAAATGAAGAATTAAAAACAAAGCTTTTTTATTTGGTTTTTTCAATAAGATGTAAATAAGAAAATTCAAAACAAAAGCACAAAAGATAAAGGATAAAGGTTGGATGAAAATAACCTGGGATAGGAGTATTTATCTCTGATACCAAATGATGTAATATAGAGTATCAATCTCACAAGCGGTACGGCCGTTACTCGCAAGGCCGAGAATTTGTCTTGGCTTAAGCGGACAACGGAACTAAAAGGACGGTATTTTGATCGAATAACACGATAAAAGGTGAACCAAGGGAGTTTGAATCTCTCAAAACAACCTTGTTGTCACTTCAATAGAAACAAAGTGAAACACACACTTAGTTTCTAAAGAACAAGAACAAGATTCAAATACAAAGATTTAAAAATATAATTTGTATTCAAATTTTTATTTCAATGGGCATCTAGTTTTACAATGAGGTCGAGCTGAGCATATATAATGCTCATAGCAATGGTCATAAGATCTTAAAGGGGAAAAGGAAATGCTACATTTAAAGTACATGGCTCTTGGCCACTAATGTTTAGTTTGGCCAACATGGAAAGTATAGATGCCTGTATCTTGAGAGATTAGGGGCTAGTGTAATCTGTCTAGGTACATCTTGGATGCTTTGGAAAATCTTCAATAAGTGCCTAAGTTGCAAGGAATAGAGATGTGACAATATAAACACATTAAATGCCTTTCGGTCCATATATGGCATGTCTTAGAGAAGAGGGATCTGCCTGATCCTATGGTGGCTGGTGTGTGGTAGGTTGATTTTGGGCTTCCTTAGAGCCTTAATAATCTCTCATAAACACCATGTTTTTGGTTTGCAAGTGCTTAAACATGTTGGTAATATCACTTGCCATAAGCGGCGTCAATCGGTGCAGTTGAAGGCAGGGATGGACCCACCTAGTACAAGGCGTTTTTGGGATTCTATAAGTTCTTAATGGCGCTCCTAAAACTACCACAAATTTTCATGGTCTCCAAATAAATGATGCATGACTTGGTCTGGCATGGTTTGGGGGTGAGATCCACGTTGCTGCATGTCCTCTGTGAGTCAGGATTATTGGCCAGTTTTGCTATTGGCTGGCCGCTTCTTGGTTAGGCTTGAATTCATGAAGTTACACCCATGTATCCTTTTTCGCGTTATTGGCCATCTTGGTGTTCCTCGGATCGGCCGGGCCGGCCAGTTAGCCGGTGGTTGGGTCTATGAACTCATCACTAATGATCTTATTCAAAATATTGTTATAACCATTTCTCCCTTTTCCAAATGAGCTTGTTTTCATTAGTGTCTTGCAAGATTCACCGAATTCTTTAATGAATGTTAAGGGGTTTAGGAAATTTGATTGCACATAGATTTTGAAGACTCGATTGGATAGTGATATTGTGTCAAATTGCTCATGAGTACTCAGAATTAGTGGTGATTCCATACTTCTAGTTAAAGGATTTTGAGGATTAAAGCTATTTGTGTTCCTTTAGACATGAGATCCGACCTTCATACCTCTTTCTCGGTTTGTTTTAGCTTGTTTTACTCAAGGACGAGTAAAAGGCTGAGTTTGGGGGAGTTGATCAGTGTATGTTTTTCATGAGTTTTTAACTCTTGGTTTCCCTTTGTTTCATTCTCATCTTGCACTACTTTGTCTTATTTGATGCATTTCAGTCTCACTTTATCTTGTTTTGCATTTTAGAAGTCCTGAGGTGTCTTTTGTCTTTTTGTTGGTTTTTCGTGTTACTTTAGGTACTAAAGAGTGGTTTGGTCAAAGAAGATGCATGGAAATTGAGGAAAAATGAAGAATTCACCTTTAAAATGCACATCAAGCAAAATGCAAATGAAGTGTCGACAAGATAATGTGTCCAAAAGATTGTGTTAGATGAAGCCCTTACGTCTCTGAGATAAGATAAATTTGTCACAAAATAGTAAACTGAGTTAGCTTCACGTTGGAAGTTGTTTCAATTAGTTTGGACTTGTAGTTTTTGAGTTATAGCCAATTAAGTGGGCGCATATAAAATCTGTCGCGAAGGAGGAGGCGTTTGGGGAAGAAAAACCCCTAGAATTTGCACCCTAGGCCTAGGGGCCAATGGCACTGGCCAATGGCTCACCTGTTTATGCACTTTATGTTTGCTTTCTTTTCGGTTTGATTCGGTTTCGAGTTGACCTTGTTTACTTTTGGTAGACTATATGAGGTTTCTTAGCTACAAAAACTTAAGCTTTCTTTTACTTTTCGCCTCTTTTGTTGACAATATTTTGGATGCTTGTTCTAGAGATTTCCAACGCCTTTCTACAATTCTAGTGAAGAATTTATTATTCCTATCTCTTATTTTATGGTTTGCTATTCTTATTCATTTGTATTTGTTCTTGCCATGACTATGTGTGAGTAGTTAGCTATACGGATTGTGGGTAAGGTAGATTCGGTGGATTTGATTTTAATTGAAGATGCTTAGGACCAGTAGATTATAATTCCCCTTGATAGGATGTGCTTAATTCTAAGATTGAAGTAGCTAATCAATTCTTAGGCTTATGATATTTGTGCGCCCGAGAGGTTTTCGACAAAATGTATAGATAAATCCTAATGTTGCTTTTCACATCTTAACCAACGAGATTTGATGGTTAAGGTGATTAGTAGACTAAGATAGACGTGAAATTAAGGATTACTAGCTAGCCAATTGATTACGGTTCAAAAGGTTTGATTAATCAATTTTCTAGTAAATACATTATTGTCACGAGAGTGGATTAGTCTATCAAGAAATGTTATGTGTCTTAGAAATGCATTTGATTAAACATCTAACCATTGTGAGTTAGGGGATAATCACCCCGTGTCGATTTACGTACCCATCGTCCATATATTTTATCATTGAATTAATCTTGTCGTTTTATTTCTTGTGCAATTATAAATCATAAAACCAACAACAACTGAAAAACCAAGTACACTTGCTTAGATTTAGGTGTTTCATGTATTCCTGGTGTGTTATTTTTTCTTCCTTGTGGATTTGATAACTGAACTACTGCTTCGATTGCTTTGCACATAAAGTTGTATTATGTATAAAACTTAATCCCATCAGTCATGTTGGTTATGGAGGTCAGAGACTAGAAGTCTTAGGATGAAGATGAGGCCGAGCCACATGGAGACTATGGAGATATAAGAGCCGGAAGATGACATGGGAGAATCTTGGTGACTCACCATCTCTTAAGTGCCATGGCTGACCCAATCATCAAGATCGTACAAAGGGAGAATATTTTCCATTGCGGTTGCACCATCAAGGGAAATATAGGCAACCTAATTATTGATTATAAATCTTGCACAATTGTGGAAAGTGTCTACATTGTTGAAAAGTTGGGCCTTGAGAGAATAAAACACCCCTGAAAATACTTGCTAAGGTGACTTGATGGCAAGGTCGAACTTAAGATCAATGCACAAATGACGGTACCCCGTAGTTTGGGCTGTTAACAAGATCAGGCCCTGAAGTAGTACCAATTCAAGCTGAGCACCTATTATTTGGAAGGTCGTTGTATTTTGAATGGGAAACCAAACATGACGGCTGTATCAACCTACATATTTTTGTGCATAATAAAAGGAAGATTAGCCTAGATCCCCTTACACCTACCAAGTACATGAATTGCATTTACAAATGAGTAAGGAAAAATGCTGTTACGCAAGTCTAATTTCCATCTTCAACCTAGTCATGCTCGAAAGACCTTGGACTCGAAGGACACTATGCTACTAATTGTCTTTAACGATCTGCCTTTGTAAGTTTCCAACCATCTCAGCTGCTTCATGGACATGTTTCCCGAAGAAGTATTAGCCGGCTTGCCCCCACTACGCGGCATCAAACATCAGATTGATTTCATGCCTGGGTCATCCTACCAAACTGGACAGCCTATATGATAAGTCAGAAGGAATCCAAGGAGCTTGAAAGGAAATTCAAGGATATCTTGGACAATGGTTATGTACAAAAAAACCTAAGTCTGTTTGTCGGACTGGTACTCCTGGTACCTGATGAGGACATCAGGTCGTACATCCAGCCAGGAGACCAGACTGGCCGACCAGGAAGCTTGCCCGAGACAGCCGGGCCATCTGGCACGCCTGCCGGTCCAAGCAGTATCGCCGGACCCTCAACCAATAGGACCAGAGCAACCAGCATTGCCGGCGGAGAGGCCCAAGCTTCCGGCACACTTGGTGGGGACGTGGATGACACCGCCGGTCCCCTTGGTGATGCCACCAACTCTGGGATCAACTTGGCCGGTCCTGAAGGCATTCCGGCCAGTACCTCGCACAGTCTAGCCGGTACAGCCGATCCAGCCGAGTACACGCGCATTTCCACTTCTACACAAGAGGACTCGGACCAAATGAGCTACCAGCTCCAGGACATGCACTTAGAGGAAGTATCAACACCAGTGGTACCTCCAGGAGCAATGACAAGAAGCAGATCAAGAGCACTCTTCCACAAATTCAGCTTATGGGTCGACAAGCTTCTAGAGGAAGAGCAGCTAAGAACAATGGGCCAGAAGAGCAAATTAGAGTCCAAAGGCTTCTCAACAACACAAGGAACATCAGAGACTTGGGCTTTAGTGGCAAGAGAGGTCAGGGCCCCAAGATATTTAACCCTACTCCAAGTCGAAGACTAGGAGCAAGGCGCGTGCATGCCACAAGGACGGCCACCTTCCATTTCTTGGCCGTGAGGTAAGTTAAGGTAAGTTTCAATTCGAATATATGCCTCTTTCTGTTTTGCAGGGTAGGATCTAGATGCTTTACATTTTTGAGTCAAAACATTTTAGGAATAGGTCCTTTTTCGGTTATACACTTTTGTATCTTTTCCTTTTGTGCACTTTTGTAAACTTTCCTTTTCTTTATTTGAGTCGACCCTAGAAGGTCAAGCTGTCGAGCATATTAATAAGGCTCCTTCCAGCATTGTAGTTCGACAACCTTTTTGATATTAATAAAGATAGAACTTTTTCCCCAACAAGTTTTCTCTCAAGAATCTTGTGCGCTTAGAATCTAGTTGAGACCAGCCCTCCTAGCTCTAAGTTTGTGATTTATCACGAGGTTCATCACCCCTCGTGTGGTTCACTTCACCTTTCCATCGAATACCAACCCAAAAACCCCTATCCAAGAAGTCTAAGGTCGAGTTTCTCACCTAAACTTCTCCAAACAGCCCACGCGCATACATCCTTGAATCAAGGCTTGTATCATTTTGGTATCAGAGCTTAAAGCTCCTAAACCAGGTTGTTTCTATCCTTTTGCTTGTTTTGTTTTGTGTTCTTGCATTAGTTTAAGTCGCATTCAAGAAAAATCAAAAAAATAACCTCAAACTCCAAACCGAGTGCATCTAGCCTCCTACGTGTATCACTAGGGTTTAGATTCACTTTTTGCATTGCATACACGTTTTCCTTTTTGTTTAATTCATATTTCCTTTATTTTTAAGTTTAATTAAAAAGAAAAGAAAAAGAAAATAGAAAAGATACTAAAAGAATTCGAATTGGACAGCTAGCACAAGTTGTCAAGAAAGTTTCTTTTTTTCAAATCTTCATATCTTTGAATTTCCAATTCTCAGATTTTTTTTCCTTTTTGCAAATTTTCGAATCCTTATAAAAAAGAAAACCCTCCTAATAATTTAGGAGCATCCTAACTTGTCTTCTTTCTTTGTAGCACACAATGGCAGAAGAAAATAGAGAAGCAACCGAAGCCATGATGGCCATGTTCACCACACTCCAAACACAACTCGCATCCATAGGCGAGAGGTTGGAGCGTGTGGAAAGACCGGTGAGATTCCAGGCCATAAGGCACACGTGAGAGCTGAGCAAGACCGTCCTGAGGGTCCTGAGCACCTTAGAACACGGCACGAACAGGAGGAACCCCAGCCAGATGGAGATGAGGACACACAACCTCATAACTATCACCATAGGCCGAGAGGACCTCCACGGCAACCAGAGGCAAAAGATGATGGCTTCGAGCCATATGGTCTTCACCAGAGACCAAGGATGCCTCCTAGACATCATGAGGATGGAGATGAACACACCTACAACCGGGTAACTCATCATGATGTTAAGCTAACTCCTCCAAGTTTTGCAGGAAAAGTAAACCCCGAGGCTTACCTAGATTGGGAGAGAAGAATGGATCATATCTTTGATCATTACAACCAACCAGGACCTAGGAGAGTCTCAATGGCAGTAGCACAACTCAAGGACAATGCCCTCATCTGGTGGGATCGTGAGGTATCTGACAGAAGGAGGAAGAGAATGAGACCCGTAGACTCATGGGTCGACATGAAAGACCTCATGCGACAAAAGGTTTGTTCCACCTTACTTTCATAGGGATTTGCGACGTCGTT
>JAEVFF010001177.1:91954-122103 GCA_018901945.1 Pugionium dolabratum | reverse complement strand
ATGCATCTGGCAACTGGTTTGCAATATTTTGCAAATATATGATTTTCTGAACTTCCATTTCACGTTGTTTTGTGGGAGGATCAAGATACAACAAAGATGGCGTACACCATGTAATATCTTCTTGTAGTTGTTTAATTCCTCCCCCTAACGTAGGAAATTCTTCTTCATCAAAATGACAATCGGCAAATCGTGCCGTAAACATGTCACCAGTTCGTGGTTCAAGTACCGAATAATACTTGATGATATAAATCCAATATATATTCCTAATCTTCTCTGTGGCCCCATCTTTGTTCTTTGTGGTGGGGCTATAGGAACATAAACCGCACACCCAAAACTCGGAGATGAGATACATCAGGCTTCTGGCCAGATGTTAATTGTAATGGGGAATATTCATGATATGCACTTGGTCTTATTTGGACCAATGCTGTCGCATGCAATATAGCATGACCCCATACTGAAATTGGGAGATTTGTTCTCAATATTAATGGTCTCGCAATAAGTTGTAAGCGTTTTATCAAAGACTCAGTCATACCATTTTGTGTATGAACATGCGGAACCGGATGTTCAACATCGATTCCGAGAGCCATACAATAATCATTAAAGGCTTGTGACGTGAATTCACCAGCGTTGTCAAGTCTTACTTTCTTTATAGTATAATCAGGGAATTGAGCTCTTAACCTGATTATTTGGACAATGAATCTTGCGAAAGCCATATTTCGTGTGGTTAACAAACACACATGTGACCATCTACTAGATGCGTCAATTAAAACCATAAAATATCGAAATGGCCCACATGATGGGTGAATAGGCCCACATATATCACCATGTATTCTTTCTAAGAATACTAGGGATTCATTACTAATTTTGGCTGGTGATGGCCGAGTAATAAGTTTTCCTTGAGAACATGCTTTACACGAAAACTCGCATGATTGAAAAATCTTCTGGTTTTTTAATGGGTGGCCATTAGAATTCTGCATAATTTTTCTCATCATAACTGATCCAGGATGTCCTAGTCTTTCATGCCAGACTTTGAATGTACTCGTAAACTTCTGGTTTACCGTAATATACGATTCAATTATATTTATTTTTGTGTAATATAATCCAGAGGACATCATTGGTAATTCTTCCAATATTTGTTTCTGCTTCCATGTAATGCAAAGATATTCAATGTTATTTTTGCTCATTGTCTCTATGTGATATCCATTTGTACGGATGTCTTTGAAACTTAATAAGTTTCTATGAGACTTGGGGGAATATAAAGCATCATTTATTTCAAATTTCGTTCCCATTGGCATTGAAAAACTAGCTCTTCCGGAGCCTATGATAATATTTGCATTACCCGATATTGTATTTACGCTTCCAGCGGAATCTTTCATTTTGAGGTAGGAGAAAAACTTTTTATCTTTAAGTATTGTATGCGTTGTAGCACTGTCTGCTAGGCATATATCTCCATTCTCACTCTCAAAATGATACATTTTCTGTATTAAAATATTGATAAAGATGTATTAATAAACGTTAAACACACATATTTCAAAATCAACTTATATTATAATAAAACTATTTTACATTAAGTAATTAAAGTTCAAACTTACATATATTTTTTTTTAAAAAAAGACATTAAGTTTTGTTTTTGTTCGTAAGGAAACTAAATACAACTTTATATATATAACATTAAACTTAATTATCTTGTTCTTTGGTATTCTCGGAATCAACCAGAAAATCAGCAACATCGAGATATGCATTTCCATCGAAGGAAAGTCCGGGTTCATCCGAGATAAAGTTGGTTTCACTTTCTTTTCCTTTTTGTTTCTGTGATTCTTGATACAGATTAGCCAAATGTTTTGGTGTACGACAGGTACGAGACCAATGACCTTTCATGCCACATCTGTAACAAACATTTTCATATTGTATATTTTGGCGTACAGCAGGTACGCGACCAACTTCATTTTCGTGGACTTTATTCTTTCTCCCGAATTTGAATTCATTAGGACGAAAAAATCTTCCTTTTCCACGTCCACGTCCACCTCCTCGTCCACGTCCACGACCACGACCATGGCCTCGACCACGTCCATGTCCTTGCCAATTATTGTAACTGGATGATGCAACATTCACTTCTGGGAATGGAGCTGATCCAGTGGGACGAGATTGATGGTTCATCATCACAAGTTCATTATTTTGTTCAGCAACAAGGAGAACTTGCATTAACTCCGAATAACGAGTATATCCCTTTGCTCGATATTGTTGTTGCAGGATTACATTTCCAGGATGAAATGTTTGGAGAGTTTTTTCAATCATATCATAATCACTTACTTTTTCTCCACATAATATCATCTTAGAAGTGATTCCGAACAACGCGGAATTATATTCACTTACACTTTTATAATCCTGAAACCGGAGGTTTAACCACTCATGTTTGGCTTTTGGTAAGATCACATATTTCTGGTGATCAAACCTATCTTTGAGTGATTGCCAAAGATCTGCAGGATCTTCTTTTGTGATATATTCATCTTTTAAACCATCATGGATATGGTGGCATAAAAATATCATGGCTTTTGCTTTTTCTCATCGGATGTTGTTTCCGACCTATCGATGGTGCCAAGAAGGTCTTTTGCCTTTAAATGCATTTTTGCAGCTACTGCCCATGTCATGTAATTTTTTCAGATATATCAAGGGCAGCTATCTCGAGTTTTGCCAAATTTGACATTATAACTATACACATAATAAAACAATATGTTAAACATCAGTTTTATAAAAATTATTTTATATATATATATTTTTTTTTAATAATTAATCATGATAAAATTTTAGGTATAGATTTTAATTTATTATTGTTATTATTATTATTATATATATTTAATAAATATGTATAATTAGTTTTAAGAATTTAAACATAATGATGACATAAATTAATTTATGATAAAATTGTAAAACATTAGTGAATATAATAACACATAAATTAAAATAATTTCTAAATATAAATCAGGAGGCAGCGCCTACCATATAATATTCAGAAGGCAGAGCCTACCATATAATATTCAGAAGGCAGAGCCTACCATATAATATTCAGAAGGCAGAGCCTACCGTATAATATTTAGAAGGCAGAGCCTACCATATAATATTTTGGAGGCAGCGCCTACCATATAATATTCAGAAGGCAGAGCCTACCATATAATATTCAGAAGGCAGAGCCTACCATATAATATTCAGAAGGCAGAGCCTACCATATAATATTTAGAAGGCAGAGCCTACCATATAATATTAGAAGGCAGAGCCTACCATATAATATTCAGAAGGCAGAGCCTACCATATAATATTTAGAAGGCAGAGCCTACCATATAATATTTAGAAGGCAGAGCCTACCATATAATATTTAGAAGGCAGAGCCTACCATATAATATTTAGGAGGCAGTGCCTACCATATAATTTAGGAGGCAGAGCCTACCATATAATATACACATGTATTAATAAAACAGAATTTTACCTTATTTTAGTATCTTAGGTAGATGGTAGAAACACTCGTGCTGATAACGTGTTGAATAATAATAGAGAGATAGAGATTTTATTATTATACTGATTTTATTAATCTTATAAATTTTACAGATGAAGAAGAGAGAAAGAAGGAAGAGAGAAAAGTTACTCCATCTGAATGAAGTAACTTACGTATTTATAGAGAAAGAGTAAGTCGGCAAACGTAAGTTTACATAAATAATCAGACGACATTGTTGACTTTTTCAACAGAGCTAGCTTAATGTGGACATTGTATTCATGTCATTTTGAACTCTAAATCAAAAGTTACGAACGATTTAGCGTTGACACGTCACGTTGATCAGCCTGTTAAAGTGATCGTTCTAAACTGATCAATGGTGCTCATTGAGGAAAGGCTAATAAATAAGGCAAAATGCATGTCATCACGCTGTTTGGGATAGATTGGATTATTTGGATGCTTTTCCGTATCTTGTTTTGTCTTAAATTTTGTCACACTATAGAAAATTGAACTAGCTTAAAGTGGGTATTGGATTCGTGTCATTTGGAGCTATAAATAAAAAGTGATGGACGATTTAGTTCATACATGTCAAGTTGATCGGTCAGTCAAAATGATCATTCTAAACTAATCATTGGTGCTCATTGAGTAAAAGCTTATAAATGAACAATAATGCATGTTAACACGCAGTTTGGGATGTATTGGATTACTTGGACGTATTTTCATATCTATTCATGTCTCAAATTTTGTTACAAATAGAAAATTGAGCTAGCTTAATGTGGGCATTCGATTCGTGTGTTTCCTTGAAATCAAAAGTTACGAACGATTTAGTGCGGATATGTCAAGGTTATCGGCGTGTTAAAGTGATCATTCTAAACTGATCATTGGTGCTCATTAAGTAAAGGCTTATATATAAAGAATAAAGCATTGCATCATGGAGTTTGGGATAGGTTGGATTTCTTGAATGCTTTGTTGTCTCTTTTTCTGTCCCAAATTTTGTCAAAATTTAGGAAATTGAGCTAGATTAACGTAAACATTGGATTCGATCATTCTGAGCTCTAAATCAAAAGTTAGTGATGATTTAGTGTGGACATGTCAAGTTGATCGGCCAGTTAGAGTCATCATTCTAAACTGATCATTGGTGCTCATTAAGGAAATTCCAATAAATCAAGGATAATGCATGGCATCATGTAGTTTGGGATAGATTGGATTAGTTGGACGCTTTGTCGTCTATTTTTCTGTCCTAAATTTTGTCAAAATATAGAAAATCGAGCTAGATTAACGTGGACATTGGATTCGTGTCATTCTGAGCCCCAAATCAAAAGTTACCGACGATTTAGTGTGGACATGTCAAGTTGATCAGCCATTTAAAGTGATCATTTTATACTAATCATTGGTGCTCATTCAGCAAAGGCTCATAAATGAAGCATAATGTGTGGCATCACGCAGTCTGGGATATAATGGATTTCTTGGATGCTTTGTTGTATTTAGTTCGGTCTCAAATTTTGTCACAATATAGAAAATTGAACTAGATTAATGTGGGTATCTGATTCGTGTCATTCTGATCTATAAATCAAAAGTTACCGACGATTTAGTGCAGACATGTCAAGTTGATCAGCCAGTTATATTGATCATTCTAAATCATCATTGGTGCTCATTGAGTAAAAGCTTATAAATAAAGAAGAATGCATGCCATCAAATAGTTTGGGATGGATTGGATTACTTGGACGCTTTGTCGATATATTTCTGTTTCAAATTTTGTCACAATATAGAAAATTGAGCCAGCTTAACATTGACATTAGATTGGTGTCATTCAGAGCACTAAATCAAAATGTTACGGACGATTTAGTGCAGAAATGTCAAGTTGATCGGCCAATTAAAATGATTATTCTAAACTGATCATTGGTTCTCATTGAGAATAAGCTTATAAATGAAGAATAATGAATGGCATCACACAGTTTGGGATAGATTGGATTACTTGGACTCTTTGTTGTATCTATTTCTGTCTCAGAATTTGTCACAATATAGAAAACTGAGCTAACTTAACATGGGCATTTGATTGGTGTCATTCTGAGCTCCAAATCAAACGTTACGGACGATTTAGTGCGAACATGTCAAGTTGATCGGACAATTAAAATGATCATTCTAAAACGATCATTGGTGCTCATTGAGTAAAAGCTTATCAATGAAAGATAATGCATTGCATCACGCTGATTGCGATGGATTGGATTACTTGGATGCTTTGTGGAATCTATTTCTGTCTCAAATTTTAACATAGTATAGAAAATTGAGCTAGCTTAACGTGGGCATTGGATTCGTGTCATTTTAAGCCCTAAATCAAAAGTTACAAATAATTTAGTGTGAACATGTCAAGTTGATCGGCCTGCTAAAATGATAATGAAACTGATCATTGGTGCTCATTGAGTAAAGGCTTACAAATGAAGCATAATGGATGGCATCACAATGTTTTGGATAGATTGGATTACTTGAACGCTTTGTCGTATATATTTCGGTCTCAAATTTGGTACAATATTGAAAACTGAGCTAGCTTAATATGGGCAATTGGATTCATGTATTTTTGAGCTCAAAATTAAAAGTTATGGACGATTGCGTACGGACTTGTCAAGTTGATCGTCCTGTTAAATTGATCATTCTAAACTGATCAATTGTGATCATTAAGTGATGGCTTATAAATGAAGCATAAAGCTTGTTATCACGCAGTTAGGGATAGATTTGATTACTTGGACGCTTTGTCATCTCTTTTTCCGTCCCAAATTTTGTCAAAACATAGAAAATTGAGCTAGCTTAACGTGGATATTGGATTCATGTCATTCTGAGCTCTAAATCTAAAGTTACATACGATTTAGTGTGAACTTGTTAAGTTGATCGGCCAGTTAAAGTGATCATTCTAAACTGATCATTAGTGGTCATTGAGGAAAGGCAAATAAATGAAGGATAATGCATGGCATCATAAAGTTTGGAATAGATTGGATTACTTGGAACCTTTGTTGTCTCTTTTTCAGTTTCAATTTTTGTCAAAATATAGAAAATTGAGCTACTTTAACATGGACATTGGATTCGTGTTTTTCGGAGCCCTAAATCAAAAGTTACAAACAATTTAGTGTGGACATGTCAAGTTGACCGGCCAGTTAAAGTGATCCTTCTAAACCGATAATTGGTGCTCATTGATGAAAGGCTAATAAATGAATCATAATACATGGCATCACGCAGTTGGGATATAGTGGATTACTTGGGCGCTTTGCATATTTAGTTTTGTCTTAATTTTTTTCAAAATATAGAAAATTGAACTAGATTAATGTGGGTATTGGATTCGTATCATTCTAATCTATAAAAAAAAAAGCTATGCACATATCAAGGTTATCAGCAAGTAAAAATGATCATTCTAAACTCATCATTGGTGCTGATTGAGTAAAATCTTATAAATGAAGAAGAATGCATGGCATCACACAGTTTGGGATGGATTGGATTCCTTGAACGCTTTGTCGTACCTATTTATGTCTAAAATTTTGTCACAATATAGAAACCTGAGCCAGCTTAACGTAGACATTGGATTCGTGTCATTTTGAGCTCTAAATCAGAAGTTACGAACCATTTACTGTTGATATGTCAAGTTGATCGGCCAGTTAAAGTGATTGTTCTAAACTGATCATTGGTGCTCATAGAGGAAAGGCTAATAAATAAAGCATAATGCATGGCATCACGCTGTTTGAGATAGATTGGATTATTTGAATGCATTTTCGTATCTAGTTTTGTTTGAAATTTCGTCACAAAATAAAAAGTTGAACTAGTGTGGTGTGGGTATTGGATTCGTGTTATTCGGAGCAATAAATCAAAAAATTTTGGACGATTTAGTGCATACATATCAAGTTGATCGGCCAGTCAAAATGATCATTCTAAACTAGTCATTAGTGCTCATTGAGTAAAAGCTTATAAATGAACAATAATGCATGTTATCACGCAATTTGGGATGGATTGGATTACTTGGATGCTTTTTCATATCTATTCCTGTCTCAAATTTTGTTACAATATAGAAAATTGAGCTATCTTAATGTGGGCATTGGATTCGTGTGTTTCCTCTAAATCAAAAGTCACGGACGATTTAGTGCGGATATGTTAAGTTGATCGGCCAGTTAAAGTGATCATTCTAAACTCATCATTGGTGCTCATTGCGTAAAAGCTTATAAACGAAGAAGAATGCATGGCATCACGCAGTTTGGAATGGATTGGATTACTCGAATGCTTTGTCGTATCTATTTCTGTCTAAAATTGTGTCACAATATAGAAAATTGAGATAGCTTAATGTGGACATTGTATTCATGTCATTCTGAACCCTAAATCAAAAGTTACGAACGATTTAGCGTTGACACGTCAAGTTGATCAGCCTGTTAAAGTTATCGTTCAAAACTGATCAATGGTGCTCATTGAGGAAAGGCTAATAAATAAAGCATAATGCATGTCATCACGCTGTTTGGGATAGATTGGATTATTTGGATGCTTTTCCGTATCTTGTTTTGTCTCAAATATTGTCACAATATAGAAAGTTGAACTAGCTTAAAGTGGGTATTGGATTCGTGTCATTCGGAGCTATAAATAAAAAGTGATGGACGATTTAGTGCATACATGTCAAGTTGATCGGTCAGTCAAAATGATCATTCTAAACTAATCATTGGTGCTCACTTATTAAAAGCTTATAAATGAACAATAATGCATGTTAACACGCAGTTTGGGATGTATTGGATTACTTGGACGCTTTTTCATATCTACTCATGTCTCAAATTTTGTTACAAATAGAAAATTGAGCTAGCTTAATGTGGGCATTCGATTCGTGTGTTTCCTTGAAATCAAAAGTTACGGACGATTTAGTGCGGATATGTCAAGTTGATCGGCGTGTTAAAGTGATCATTCTAAACTGATCATTGGTGCTCATTAAGTAAACGCTTATATATAAAGAATAAAGCATTGCATCACGGAGTTTGGGATAGATTGGATTTCTTGAATGCTTTGTTGTCTCTTTTTCTGTCCCAAATTTTGTCAAAATTTAGGAAATTGAGCTAGATTAACGTAAACATTGGATTCGTATCATTCTGAGCTCTAAATCAAAAGTTACTGATGATTTTGTGTGGACATGTCAAGTTGATCGGCCAGTTAGAGTGATCATTCTAAACTGATCATTGGTGCTCATTAAGGAAATTCCAATAAATCAAGGAAATCATGTAGTTTGGGATAGATTGGATTAGTTGGACGCTTTGTCGTCCCTTTTTCTGTCCTAAATTTTGTCAAAATATAGAAAATCGAGCTAGATTAACGTGGACATTGGATTCGTGTCATTCTGAGCCCCAAATCAAAAGTTACCGACGATTTAGTGTGGACATGTCAAGTTGATCAGCCAATTAAAGTGATCGTTTTATACTGATCATTGGTGCTCATTCAGCAAAGGCTCATAAATGAAGCATAATGCATGGCATCACGCAGTCTGGGATATAATGGATTTCTTGGATGATTTGTTGTATTTAGTTCGGTCTCAAATTTTGTCACAATATAGAAAATTGAACTAGATTAATGTGGGTATCTGATTCGTGTCATTCTGAGCTATAAATCAAAAGTTACCGACGATTTAGTGCAGACATGTCAAGTTGATCAGCCAGTTATATTGATCATTCTAAATCATCATTGGTGCTCATTGAGTAAAAGCTTATAAATAAAGAAGAATGCATGCCATCAAATAGTTTGGGATGGATTGGATTACTTGGACGCTTTGTCGATATATTTCTGTTTCAAATTTTGTCACAATATAGAAAATTGAGCCAGCTTAACATTGACATTAGATTCGTGTCATTCAGAGCACTAAATCAAAATGTTACAGACAATTTAGTGCAGAAATGTCAAGTTGATCGGCCAATTAAAATGATTATTTTAAACTGATCATTGGTTCTCATTGAGTAAAAGCGTATAAATGAAGAATAATGCATGGCATCACACAGTTTGGGATAGATTGGATTACTTGGACTCTTTGTTGTATCTATTTCTGTCTCAGAATTTGTCACAATATAGAAAACTGAGCTAGCTTAACATGGGCATTTGATTGGTGTCATTCTGCGCTCCAAATCAAACGTTACGGACAATTTAGTGCGTACATGTCAAGTTGATCGGCAATTAAAATGATCATTCTAAAACGATCATTGGTGCTCATTGAGTAAAAGCTTATCAATGAAAGATAATGCATAGCATCACGATGATTGCGATGGATTGGATTACTTGGATGCTTTGTCGAATCTATTTCTGTCTCAAATTTTAACACAGTATAGAAAATTGAGCTAGCTTAACGTGGGCATTGGATTCGTGTCATTTTAAGCCCTAAATCAAAAGTTACAAATGATTTAGTGTGAACATGTCAAGTTGACCGGCCTGCTAAAATGATAATGAAACTGATCATTGGTGCTCATTGAGTAAAGGCTTACAAATGAAGCATAATGGATGGCATCACAATGTTTTGGATAGATTGGATTACTTGAACGCTTTGTCGAATCTATTTCGGTCTCAAATTTGGTACAATATTGAAAATTGAGCTAGCTTAATATGGGCATTTGGATTCATGTATTTTTGAGCTCAAAATTAAAAGTTACGGACGATTGCGTACGGACTTGTCAAGTTGATCGGCCAGTTAAATTGATCATTCTAAACTGATCAATTGTGCTCATTGAGTGAAGGCTTATAAATGAAGCATAAAGCATGTTATCACGCAGTTTGGGATAGATTTGATTACTTGGACGCTTTGTCGTCTCTTTTTCCGTCCCAAATTTTGTCAAAGCATAGAAAATTGAGCTAGCTTAACGTTGATATTGGATTCATGTCATTCTGAGCTCTAAATCTAAAGTTACATACGATTTAGTGTGAACATGTTAAGTTGATCGGCCAGTTAAAGTGATCATTCTAAACTGATCATTAGTGCACATTGAGGAAAGGCAAATAAATGAAGGATAATGCATGGCATCATAAAGTTTGGAATAGATTGGATTACTTGGAACCTTTGTTGTCTCTTTTTCAGTTTCAATTTTTGTCAAAATATAGAAAATTGAGCTACTTTAACATGGACATTGGATTCGTGTTTTTCGGAGCCCTAAATCAAAAGTTACAAACAATTTAGTGTGGACATGTCAAGTTGACCGGCCAGTTAAAGTGATCCTTCTAAACCGATAATTGGTGCTCATTGATGAAAGGCTAATAAATGAATCATAATACATGGCATCACGCAGTTGGGATATAGTGGATTACTTGGGCGCTTTGCATATTTAGTTTTGTCTTAATTTTTTTCAAAATATAGAAAATTGAACTAGATTAATGTGGGTATTGGATTCGTATCATTCTAATCTATAAAAAAAGCTATGCACATATCAAGGTTATCAGCAAGTAAAAATGATCATTCTAAACTCATCATTGGTGCTCAATGAGTAAAATCTTATAAATGAAGAAGAATGCATGGCATCACACAGTTTGGGATGGATTGGATTCCTTGAACGGCTTTGTCATACCTATTTATGTCTAAAATTTTGTCACAATATAGAAACCTGAGCCAGCTTAACGTAGACATTGAATTCGTGTCATTTTGATCTCTAAATCAAAAGTTACGAACCATTTACTGTTGACATGTCAAGTTGATCGGCCAGTTAAAGTGATTGTTCTAAACTGATCATTGGTGCTCATAGAGGAAAGGCTAATAAGTAAAGCACAATGCATGGCATCACGCTGTTTGAGATAGATTGGATTATTTGAATGCTTTTTCGTATCTAGTTTTGTTTCAAATTTCGTCACAAGATAAAAAGTTGAACTAGTGTGGTGTGGGTATTGGATTCGTGTCATTCGGAGCAATAAATCAAAAATTATGGACGATTTAGTGCATATATGTCAAGTTGATCGGCCAGTCAAAATGATCATTCTAAACTAGTCATTAGTGCTCATTGAGTAAAAGCTTATAAATGAACAATAAATGCATGTTATCACGCAATTTTGGATGGATTGGATTACTTGGATGCTTTTTCATATCTATTCCTGTCTCAAATTTTGTTACAATATAGAAAATTGAGCTATCTTAATATGGGCATTGGATTCGTGTGTTTCCTCTAAATCAAAAGTCACGGACGATTTAGTGCGGATATGTTAAGTTGATCGGCCAGTTAATGTGATCATTCTAAACTCATCATTGGTGCTCATTGCGTAAAAGCTTATAAACGAAGAAGAATGCATGGCATCACGCAGTTTGGAATGGATTGGATTACTTGAATGCTTTGTCGTATCTATTTCTGTTTAAAATTGTGTCACAATATAGAAAATTGAGCTAGCTTAATGTGGACATTGTATTCATGTCATTCTGAACCCTAAATCAAAAGTTACGAACGATTTAGCATTGACACGTCAAGTTGATCAGCCTGTTAAAGTGATCGTTCTAAACTGATCAATGGTGCTCATTGAGGAAAGGCTAATAAATAAAGCATAATGTATGTCATCACACAGTTTCGGATATATTGGATTATTTGGATGCTTTTCCGTATCTTGTTTTGTCTCAAATATTGTCACACTATAGAAAGTTGAACTAGCTTAAAGTGGGTATTGGATTCGTGTCATTCGGAGCTATAAATAAAACGTGATGGACGATTTAGTGCATACATGTCAAGTTGATCGGTCAGTCAAAATGATCATTCTAAACTAATCATTGGTGCTCATTGAGTAAAAGCTTATAAATGAACAATAATGCATGTTAACACGCAGTTTGGGATGTATTGGATTACTTGGACGCTTTTTCATATCTATTCATGTCTCAAATTTTGTTACAAATAGAAAATTGAGCTACTTAATGTGGGCATTCAATTCGTGTGTTTCCTTGAAATCAAAAGTTACGGACGATTTAGTGCGGATATGTCAAGTTGATCGGCGTGTTAAAGTGATCATTCTAAACTGATCATTGGTGCTCATTAAGTAAACGCTTATATATAAAGAATAAAGCATTGCATCACGGAGTTTGGGATAGATTGGATTTCTTGAATGCTTTGTTGTCTCTTTTTCTGTCCCAAATTTTGTCAAAATATAGGAAATTGAGCTAGATTAACGTAAACATTGGATTCTAACATTCTGAGCTCTAAATCAAAAGTTACTGATGATTTTGTATGGACATGTCAAGTTGATCGGCCAGTTAGAGTGATCATTCTAAACTGATCATTGGTGCTCATTAAGGAAATTCCAATAAATCAAGGATAATGCATGACATCATGTAGTTTGGGATAGATTGGATTAGTTGGACGCTTTGTCGTCTCTTTTTCTGTCCTAAATTTTGTCAAAATATAGAAAATCGAGCTAGATTAACGTGGACATTGGATTCGTGTCATTCTGAGCCCCAAATCAAAAGTTACCGACGATTTAGTGTGGACATATCAAGTTGATCAGCCAATTAAAGTGATCATTTTATACTGATCATTGGTGCTCATTCAGCAAAGGCTCATAAATGAAGCATAATGCATGACATCACGCAGTCTGGGATATAATGGATTTCTTGGATGATTTGTTGTATTTAGTTCGGTCTCAAATTTTGTCACAATATAGAAAATTGAAGTATATTAATGTGGGTATCTGATTCGTGTCATTCTGAGCTATAAATCAAAAGTTACCGACGATTTAGTGCAGACATGTCAAGTTGTTCAGCCAGTTATATTGATCATTCTAAATCATCATTGGTGTTCATTGAGTAAAAGCTTATAAATAAAGAAGAATGCATGCCATCAAATAGTTTGGGATGGATTAGATTACTTGGACGCTTTGTCGTATATATTTCTTTCTCAAATTTTGTCACAATATAGAAAATTGAGCCAACTTAACATTGACATTAGATTCATGTCATTCAGAGCACTAAATCAAAATGTTACGGACGATTTAGTGCAGAAATGTCAAGTTGATCGGCCAATTAAAATGATTATTCTAAACTGATCATTGGTTCTCATTGAGTAAAAGCTTATAAATGAAGAATAATGCATGGCATCACACAGTTTGGGATAGATTGGATTACTTGGACTCTTTGTTGTATCTATTTCTGTCTCAGAATTTGTCACAATATAGAAAACTGAGCTAGCTTAACATGGGCATTTGATTGGTGTCATTCTGCGCTGCAAATCAAACGTTACGGACAATTTAGTGCGAACATGTCAAGTTGATCGGACAATTAAAATGATCATTCTAAAACGATCATTGGTGCTCATTGAGTAAAAGCTTATCAATGAAAGATAATGCATAGCATCACGCTGATTGCGATGGATTGGATTACTTGGATGCTTTGTCGAATCTATTTCTGTCTCAAATTTTAACACAGTATAGAAAATTGAGCTAGCTTAACGTGGACATTGGATTCGTGTCATTTTAAGCCCTAAATCAAAAGTTACAAATGATTTAGTGTGAACATGTCAAGTTGACCGGCCTGTTAAAATGATAATTAAACTGATCATTGGTGCTCATTGAGTAAAGGCTTACAAATGAAGCATAATGGATGGCATCACAATGTTTTGGATAGATTAGATTACTTGAATGCTTTGTCGTATCTATTTCGGTCTCAAATTTGGTACAATATTGAAAATTGTGCTAGCTTAATGTGGGCATTGGATTCATGTATTGTTGAGCTCTAAATCAAAAGTTACGGACGATTGCGTACGGACTTGTCAAGTTGATCGGCCAGTTAAATTGATCGTTCTAAACTGATCAATTGTGCTCATTAAGTGAAGGCTTATAAATGAAGCATAAAGCAAGGCATCACGCAGTTTGGTATAGATTGGATTATTTGGGCGCTTTGGCGTATCTAGTTTTTTTCTCAAATTTTGTCTCAATATAAAAAATTGAACTAGCTTAATGTGGTCATTGGATTCGTGTCATTTTAATCTCTAAATCAAAAGTTACGAATGATTTAGTGCGGACATGTCAAGGTTATCGGCCAATTAAAATGATCGTTCTAAATTGATCATTGGTGCTCATTGAGAAAAATCTTATAAATGAAGAATAATGCATTGCATCACGCTGTTTGGATGGATTGGATTACCTGTACGCTTTGTCGTATCTATTTCTGTTTCAAATTTCGTCACAATATAGAAAATATAACTGGCTTAATGTGGACATTATATTCATGTCATTTAGAGCTCTAAATCAGAAGTTACAGACAATTTAGTGTGGACATGTCAATTTGCTCGGCCAATTAAAGTGATCATTCTAAACTAATCATTGGTGCTCACTAAGCAAAGGCTTATAAATGAAGCATAAAGCATGGCATCACACATTTTTGGATAGATTGGATTGCTTGGATGCTTTGTCGTCTCTATTTCTATCTCAAACTGTGTCCAAATATTGAAAATTGAGCTTGCTTAACGAGGGTATTGGACGGTAATGTGTGGAAGAGCTAATAAACTGAATTAGGAACACTAAGAAGGCCAGAAGGGAAAACGACCCCAATGGGGAGATTACCTACTGGTACGTCAAGATCCGATTGGTCATGAACATCGTAAGGTACTGCTCTTCGCAAATCCCAGCATACCCTTGGTTGGGATGGGTAGGTTTCGTGTCATTCTAAGCTCTAAATTTAAAGTTACAGACAATTTAGGGTGGCTATGTCAAGTTGATCGGTCAGTTTAAGTGTTCATTCTAAACTGATCATTGTTGTTCATTCAGTAAACCCTTATAATTGAAGAATATTGCATGGTATCACGCAATTTGGGATGGATTGGATTACTTGTACGCTTTGTCGTATCTATTTCGGTTTCAAATTTTGTCCCAGTATAGAAATTGATCAAGCTTAACGTGGATATTGGATTCGTGCCACTCTGAGCTCTAAATCAAAAGTTACGGACAATTTAGTGTGGACATGTCAAGTTGATCGGCCAGTTAAAGTGATTACTATAAACTGATCATTGGTGCTCATTGAGGAAAGACTAATAAATGAAGCATAATGCATGGCATCACACTGTTTGGGATATATTGGATTACTTGAACGCTTTTTCGTATCTAGTTTTATCTCAAATTTTGTCACAATATTGAAAATTGAACTAGCTTAATGTGTATAGGATTTGTGTCATTCTGAGCTATAAATCAAAGTTACGGACGATTTAGTGCAGACATGTCAAGTTGATCGGCTAGTCAAAATGATCATTCTAAACTGATTATTGGTGCTCATTGAGTAAAAGCTTATAAATGAACAATAATGCATGGTATCATGCAGTTTAGGATGCATTGGATTACATGGATGGTTTTTCGTATCTATTTCTCTCTCAATTTTTTTTACAATATAGAAAATTGAGTTAGTTTAACGTGGGCATTGGATTCGTGTGTTTCCTCTAAATAGAAAGTTACAGATGATTTAGTGCGGATATGTTAAGGTTATCGGCCAGTTAAAGAGATCATTCTAAATTGATCACTGGTGCTCATTAAGAATAGGCTTATAAATGAAGCGTAAAGCATGTTATCACGCAGTTTGGGATAGATTTGATTACTTGGACGCTTTGTCGTCTCTTTTTCTGTCCCAAATTTTGTCAAAACATAGAAAATTGAGCTAGCTTAACGTGGATATTAGATTCGTGTCATTCTGAGCTCTAAATCAAAAGTTACATACGATTTAGTGTGAACATGTTAAGTTGATCGGCCAGTTAAAGTGATCATTCTAAACTGATCATTAGAGCTCACTGAGGAAAGGCAAATAAATGAAGGATAATGCATGGCATCACAAAGTGTGGAATAGATTGGATTACTTGGAACCTTTGTCGTCTCTTTTTCTGTTTCAATTTTTGTCAAAATATAGAAAATTGAGCTACTTTAACATGGACATTGGATTTGTGTTTTTCGGAGCCCTATATCAAAAGTTACAAACAATTTAGTGTGGACATGTCAAGTTTACCGGCAAGTTAAAGTGATCCTTCTAAACCGATCATTGGTGCTCATTGATGAAACACTAATAAATGAATCATAATACATGGCATCACGCAGTGTGGGATATAGTGTATTACTTGGGCGCTTTGCCATATTTAGTTTTGTCTTAAATTTTTTCAAAATATAGAAAATTGAACTAGATTAATGTGGGTATTGGATTCGTGTCATTCTAATCTATAAAAAAAAAGCTACGGACGATTTAGTGCATACATATCAAGGTTATCAGCCAGTAAAAATGATCATTCTTAACTCATCATTGGTGCTCATTGAGTAAAATCTTATAAATGAAGAAGAATGCATGGCATCACGCAGTTCGGGATGGATTGGATTCCTTGAACGCTTTGTTGTACCTATTTATGTCTAAAATTTTGTCACAATATAGAAAATTGAGCCAGCTTAATGTAGACATTGGATTCGTGTCATTCTAAGCTCTAAATCAAAAGTTACGAATCATTTGCTGTTGATATGTCAAGTTGATCGGCAAGTTAAAGTGATTGTTCTAAACTGATTATTGGTGCTCATAAAGGAAAGGCTAATAAATAAAGCATAATGCATGGCATCACGCTGTTTGAGATAGATTGGATTATTTGAACCCTTTTTCGTATCTAGTTTTGTTTCAAATTTTGTCACAAGATAAAAAGTTGAACTAGTGTGGTGTGGGTATTGGATTCGTGTCATTCGGAGCAATAAATCAAAAGTTATGGACGATTTAGTGCATACATGTCAAGTTGATCGGCCAGTGAAAATGATCGTTCTAAACTAGTCATTAGTGCTCATTGAGTAAAAGCTTATAAATGAACAATAATGCATGTTATCATGCAATTTGGGATGGATTGGATTACTTAGACGCTTTTTCATATCTATTCCAGTCTCAAATTTTGTTACAATATAGAAAATTGAGCTATCTTAATGTGGGCATTGGATTCGTGTGTTTCCTCTAAATCAAAAATTACGGACGATTTAGTGCTGATATGTTAAGTTGATCGGCCAGTTAAAGTGATCATTCTAAACTGGTCATTGGTGCTCATTGAGTAAAATATTATAAATGAAGAATAATGCATGGCATCACGCAGTTTGGGATGGACTGTATTACTTGTACGTTTTGTCGTATCTATTTCTACCTCAAATTTTGTCACAATATAGAAAATTGAACTAGCTTAATGTGGACAGTGGATTCGTGTCATTCAGAGCTCTAAATAAAAAGTTAAAGTGATTGTTCTAATCTGATCATTGGTGCTCATAGAGGAAAGGCTACTAAATAAAGAACAATGCATGGCATCACTATGTTTGGGATAGATTAGATAATTTGGATGCTTTTTCGTTTCTAGTTTTGTCTCAAATTTTATCACCGTATAGAAAGTTGCACTAGCTTAATGCGGGTATTTTAATCGTTTCATTCGGAGCAATAAATCAAAAGTTATGGACGATTTAGTGCGTACATGTCAAGTTGATCGGCCAGTCAAAATGATCATTCTAAACTAATCATTGGTGCTCATTAAGTAAAATCTTATAAATGAACAATAATGCATGTTATTACAAAGTTTCGGATGTATTGGATTACTTGGACACTTTTTCGTATCTGTTCCTATCTCAAATTTTGTTACAGTATAGAAAATTGAGCTACCTTAATGTGGGCATTGGATTCGTGTGTTTCCTCTAAATCAAAGGTTACCGACGATTTAGTGCGGATATGTCAAGTTGATCAGCCTATCAAAGTGATCATTCTAAACTGATCATTGGTGCTCAATGAGTAAAAGCTTATGAATGATGAACAATGCATAGCATCACGCATTTGGAATGGACTGGATTTCTTGTACACTTTGTCGTATCTATTTCTGTCACAAATTTTGTCATAATTTAGAAAATTGAACTAGCTTAACGTGGACATTGGATTCGTGTCATTCGGAGCTCTAAATCAAAAGTTACGGGCGATTTAGTGTNTGAAGAACTATGCATGGCATCACGCAGTTTGGGATGGACTGGATTACTTGTACGCTTTGTCGTATCTACTTCTGTCTCAAATTTTGTCACAATATAGAAAATTGAACTAGCTTAACGTGGACATTGGATTCGTGTCATTCTGAGCTCTACTTCAAAAGTTATGGGCAATTTAGTGTGGACATGTCAAGTTAATCGGCCAATTGAAGTGATCATTCTAAACTGATCATTGGTGCTCACAAAGTAAACGCTTATAAATGAAGCATAAGGCATGATCACACAGTTTGGGATACATTGGATTACTTGGATGCTTTGTTGTATATAGTTCTATCTCAAATTTTGTCACAATATAAAAAATTGAACAAGCTTAATGTGGGTATTGGATCCCTATCATTCTGAGCTATAAATCAAAAGTTATGGACGATTTAGTGCAGACATGTCAAGTTGATTGGCTAGTTAAAATGATCATTCTAAACTGATCATTGATGCTCATTAAGTAAAGGCTTATAAATAAAGCAGAAAGCATGACATCAAGCATTTTGGGATAGATTGGGTTAGTTGGATGCGTTTTTGTCTAAAATTTTGTTATCATATCGAAAACCGAGCTAGCTTAACGTAGGCATTGGATTCGTGTCATTCTAAGCTATAATTCAAAAGTTATGGACGATTTAGTGCAGGCATGACAAGATGATCGGCAAGTTAAAATGATCATTCTAAACTGATCATTGGTGCTCATTCAATAAAACCATATAAATGAAAAATAATGCTTGGCATCACGCAGTTTTGGGATGGATTAGAATACTTGGATGCTTTGTCGTATCTATTTTGGTCTCAAATATTGTCATATTATTAAAAATTGAGCTAGCTTAACGTGGGCAATGGATTCGTGTCATTTTAAGCTCTAAATCAAAAGTTACAAATGATTTAGTGCAGACATGTCAAGTTGATCGGGCAATTAAATTGATAATTCTAAACTGATCATTGGTGCTCATTGAGTAAAATCTTATAAATGAAGAATAATGCATGGCATCACGCAGTTTGAATGGATTGGATTACTTGTACGCTTTGTCGTATCTACTTCTACCTCAAATTTTGTCACAATATAGAAAATTGAGCTAGCTTAATGTGGACATTGGATTCGTGTCATTCAGAGCTCGAAATCAAAAGTTAAAGTGATTGTTCTAATATGATCATTGGTGCTCATTGAGGAAAGGCTACTAAATAAAGAACAATGCATGGCATCTCTATGTTTGGGATAGATTAGATAATTTGGATGCTTTTTCGTTTCTAGTTTTGTCTCAAATTTTATCACCGTATAGAAAGTTGCACTAGCTTAATGTGGGTATTTTAATCATTTCATTCGGAGCAATAAATCAAAAGTTATGGACGATTTAGTGCGTACATGTCAAGTTGATCGGCCAGTCAAAATGATCATTCTAAACTAATCATTGGTGCTCATTCAGTAAAATCTTATAAATGAACAATAATGCATGTTATTACAAAGTTTGGGATGTATTGGATTACTTGGACACTTTTTCGTATCTGTTCCTGTCTCAAATTTTGTTACAGTATAGAAAATTGAGCTACCTTAATGTTGGCATTGGATTCGTGTGTTTCCTCTAAATCAAAGGTTACGGACGATTTAGTGCGGATATGTCAAGTTGATCAGCCTATCAAAGTGATCATTCTAAACTGATCATTGGTGCTCATTGAGTAAAAGCATATGAATGATGAACAATGCATAGCATCACGCATTTGGGATGGACTGGATTTCTTGTACACTTTTTCGTATCTATTTCTGTCACAAATTTCGTCACAATTTAGAAAATTGAACTAGAATAACGTGGACATTGGATTCGTGTCATTCGGAGCTCTAAATCAAAAGTTACGGGCGATTTAATGTGGACATGTCAAGTTGATCGACAAATTAAAGTGATCAGTCTAAACTGATCATTGGTGCTCACAAAGTAAAGGCTTATAAATGAAGCATAAGGCATGGCATCACACAGTTTGGGATAGATTGGATTACTTGGACGCTTTGCTATATCTAATTCTGTCTCAAATTTTGTCACAATACAGAAAATTGAAACAGCTTAATGTGGGTATTGGATTCTTGTCATTCTGAGCTATAAATCAAAATTTATGGACGATTTAGTGCAGACATGTCAACTTGACTAGCCCAATAAAATGATCATTCTAAACTGATCATTGGTGCTCATTAAGTAAAGGCTTAGAAATAAAGCAGAAAGCATGACATCACGCATTTTGGATAGATTGGATTACTTGGATGCTTTTTCATCTCATTTCTATCTCAAATTTTGTCAAAATATAGAAAATTGAGCTAGCTTAACGAGGGCATTGGATTTGTGTTATTCTGAGCTCTAATCCAAAAGTTACAGACGAATTTGTGTGGATATATCAAGTTGATCGGCCATTTAAAAGTGATAATTCTAAAATGATCATTAGTGCTCATTGAGTAAAAGCATACAAATGAATCATAATGCATGGCATCACTTAGTTTTGGATACACTGGATTACTTTGACTCATTTTTGTATCAATTTCTCTCTAAAATTTTGTTAGCAAACAGAAAACTGACCTAGCTTAACGTAGGCATTGGATTCGTGTCATTATAAGCTATAAATCAAAAGTTATGGATGATTTAGTGCAGACATGACAAGTTGATCGACAAGTTAAAATGATCATTATAAACTGATCATTGGTGCTCATTCAATAAAACCTTATAAATGAAAAATAATGCATGACATCACGCAGTTTGGCATGGATGAGATTACTTGGACGCTTTGTCGAATATATTTCTGTCCCAAATTTTTGTCATATTATAGAAAATTGAGCTACCTTAACGTGGGCATTGGATTCATGTCATTTTAAGCTCTAAATAAAAAGTTACAAACAATTTAGTGCGGACATTTCAAATTGATCGGCCAATTAAATTGATAATTCTAAACTGATCAATGGTGCTCATTGAGTAAAATCTTATAAATGAAGAATAATGCACGGCATCACGCAGTTTGAATGGATTGGATTACTTGTATGCTTTGTCGTATCTATTTCTACCTAAAATTTGTCACAATATAGAAAATTGAGCTAGCTTAACGTGGACATTGGATTCGTGTCATTCAGAGCTCTAAATCAAAAGTTACGGACGATTTAGTGTGGACATGTAAAGTTGATCGGCCACTTAAAGTGATCATTCTAAACCGATCATTGGTGCTCACTAAGTAAAGGCTTAGGAATGAAGCATAAGGCATGGTATCACGCTGTTTGGGATAGATTGGATTACTTGGACGCTTTGTTTTATCTACTTCTATCTCAAATTTTGTCACAATATAGAATATAAAATTAGCTTAATGTGGGTATTGGATTCGTGTCATTCGGAGCTATGAATCATAAGTTATGGACGATTTAGTGTAGACATATTAAGTTGATCGGCCAGTTAAAGTGATCATTCTAAATTGATCATTGTTGCTCATTACGTAAAGGCTTATAAATGAAGCATAAAGCATGGCATCACACAGTTCGGGATAGATTGGATTACTTCAATGCTTTGTCATCTCTTTTTCTGTCCCAAATTTTGTCACAATATAGAAAATTGAGCTAGATTAACGTGGACATTGGACTCGTGTCATTCAGAGCTTTAAATCAAAAGTTATGGACGATTTAGCTTTAAACCAAATTTTGTCACAATATAGAAAATTGAGGTAGCTTAACGTTGACATTGGATTCGTGTCATTCTGAGCTCTAAATCAAAAGTTACGAACGATTTAGTGTTGACATGTCAAGTTGATCTGCCTGTTAAAATGATCATTCTAAACTCATCATTGGTGCTAATTGCGTAAAAGCTTATAAACGAAGAAGAATGCATGGCATCACGCAGTTTGGGATCGATTGGATTACTTGAACGCTTTGTCTAAAATTGGGTCACAATATAGAAATTTGAGCCAGTTTAATGTGGACATTGTATTCATGTCATTCTGAACCCGAAATCAAAAGTTACAAATGATTTAGTGTGGATATGTCAAATTGATCGGCCAGATAAAATAATAATTAAACTGATCATTAGTGCTCATTGAGTAAAGGCTTACAAATGAAGCATAATGGATGGCATCACAATTTTTTGGATAGATTGGATTAATTGAACGCTTTGTCGTATCTATTTCGGTCTCAAATTTGGTACAATATTGAAAATTGAGCTAGCTTAATGTGGGCATTGGATTCGTGTATTTTTGAGCTATAAATCAAAAGTTATGGATGATTGCGTATGGACTTGTCAAGTTGATCGGCTAGTTAAGTTGATCATTCTAAACTGATCATTTGTGCTAATTAAGTGAAGGCTTATAAATGAATGATAAAGCAAGGCATCACGCATTTTGGGATAGATTGGATTACTTCAACGTTTTTTCCTCTCTATTTTTGTATTAAATTTTGTCAAAATAAAATTAAGCTAATTTAACGTGGGCATTGGATTGGTGTCATTTTAAGCCCTAAATCAAAACTTACAAATGATTTATTGTGGACATGTCAAGTTGATCGGCCAGTTAAAGTGATCATTCTAAACTGATCATTGATGCACATGGAGTAAAAGCTTATAAATGAAGTATAATGCATGGCATAAAACGGTTTTAGCTAGATTGGATTAGTTGGACGCTTTGTCTTATCTTTTTTGTCTCAAATTTTGCTACAATATAGAAAATTGAGCTAGCTTAGCGTGGGCATTGGATTCATGTGTTTCTCAGCTATAAATCAAAAGTTACGATGATTTAGTGTAGACATGTCAAGTTGAACGGCCAGTTACAAGGATCGTTCTAAACAGACCACTTGTGCTCATTGAGTAAAAGCTTATAAATAAAGCATAGTGCATGGCATCACACAGTTTGGGATAGACAAAACTACTTGAATGCGTTGTTGAATCTTGTTTTGTCTCAAATTATATCAAAATATAGAAATTTCAACTAGCTTAATGTGGGCATTGGATTCGAGTCATTCTGAGCTATAAATCAAAAGTTACGGACGATTTAATGCACGCATGTCAAGTTGATTTGCCAGTTAAAACGATCATTCTAAACTAGTCACTGGTGCTCATTGAGTAAAAGCTTATAAACGAAGAATATTGTATGGCATCACATAGTTTTGGATCCATTGGATTACCTGGATGCATTGTCGTATCTATTTTTGTCTCACAGTTTGT
This sequence comes from Pugionium dolabratum, assembly GCA_018901945.1. NCBI lineage: Eukaryota > Viridiplantae > Streptophyta > Magnoliopsida > Brassicales > Brassicaceae > Pugionium > Pugionium dolabratum. The sequence goes on along the minus strand of JAEVFF010001177.1, from coordinate 98,514 downwards.
CACAATTGAGAAAATTGAGCTAGCATAACGTCGGCATTGGATTCGTGTCATTCGGAGCTCTAAATTAAAAGTTATGGACCATTTACTGCTGACATCTCAAGTTGATGGGCCAGTTAAAGTGATCATTCTAACCTGATCATTGGTGCGCATTAAGTAAAGGCTTATAAATGAAGCATAATGCATGGCATCACACAGTTTTTGGATAGATTGGATTAATTGGATGCTTTTAGTCTCTGTTTCTATATAACATTTTGTCAAAATATAGAAAATTTACCTAGCTTAACGTGGGCATTGGATTCGTGTCATTCTAAGCTCAAAATCAAAAGTTACGGACGATTTAGTGCGGACATGTCAAGTTGGTAGGCCAGTTAATATGATTATTCTAAACTGATCATTTGTGCTTATTGAGCAAAAGCATATAAATGAACCATAAAACATGGCATCACGCATTTTGGAATAGATTAGATTACTTGGATGCTTTGTCGTCTCGATTTCAATCTCAAATTTTGTCAAAATATAGATAATAATAGCTTAACGTGGGCATTGGATTTGTGTCATTCTAATCTCTAAATAAAAAGTTACAGACGATTTAGTGTGGATACGTCATGTTGCTCGTCCAGTTAAAGTGATCACTCTAAGTTGATCATTGGTGCTTATTGAGTAAAGGCATATAATTGAATCATAATGCATGGCATTAGACAGTTTTGGACGCATTTTCGTATCTATTTCGGTCTCAAATTTTGTTACCGTATACAAACTTGAGCACGCTTAACATGGGCATTGGATTCGTGTCATTTTGAGCACTAAATCAATGCGGACGATTTAGTGCGGACATGTCTAGTTGATTGGTGCTCATTAAGTAAAGTCTTATGAATGAAACCTAAAGCATGACATCAAGCAGTTTGGATAGATTGGATTACTTGGACGCTTTCTCGACTCTATTTCTATCTCAAATTCTCTCAAAATATAGAAAATTGATATAGCTCAATGTTGGCATTGGATTCGTGTCATTCTGAGCTCTAAATCAAAAGTTACGGACGATTTAGTGCGTACATGTCAAGTTTATCGTCCAATTAATATGATTATTCTAAACTGATCATTGGTGCTCATTGAGTCAGGACTTATAAATGAAGCATAATGCATGGCATCACGCAGTTTTGGATAGAATGGATTACTTGGACGCTTTGTCATATCTAGTTATGTGTGAAATTTTGTCACAATATAGAAAATTGAACTAGCTTAATGTGGACATTGGATTAGTGTCATTCTGAGCTATAAATCAAAAGTTACAGATGATTTATTGCAGAAATGTCAAGTTGATCGGCCAGTCAAAAGGATCATTCAAAACTAATCATGGGTGCTCATTGAGTAAAAGCTTATAAATGAAGAAAAATGCATGGCGTCACGTAGTTTGGGATTGATTGGATTACTTGGATGCTTTGTCTTATCTATTTCTGTCTCAAAGTTTTATACAATATAGAAACTTGAGCAAGCTTAATGTGGACATTGGATTCGTGTTATTCTGAGGTATAAATCAAAAGTTACGTACGATAGAGTGCGGACATGTCAAATTGATCGGCCAATTAAAGTGATCATTCTGAACAGATCATTGGCGCTCATAAAGTAAAGGCTTATAAATGAAGCATAAAGCATGGCATCACGCATTTTGGGATATATTGGATTACTTGGACTCTTTTTCGTCTCAATTTCAATATTAAATTTAGTCAAAAATATAGAAAATTGAGCTAGCTGAACGTGGGCATTGGATTTGCGTAATTTTAAGCCAAAATTCAAAAGTTAGGAATGATTTAGTGCGGAAAAGTTAAGTTGATCGGCTAGTTAAACTGATCATTCTAAACGGATCATTGGTGCACATTGAGTAAAGGCTTATAAATGGCATCACAGAGTTTTAGATATATTGGATTACTTGGACGCTTGGTCGTATCTATTTTGTCTCAAATTTTGTTAAAATATTGAAAATATAGCTAGCTTAACGTGGGCATTGGATTCATGTCATTCTGAGCTCTAAATCAATGCGGACGATTTAGTGCGGACATATCAAGTTGATTGGCCAGTTAAAGTGATCATTCTAAACTAATCATTGGTGCTCATTAAGTAAAGGCTTATAAATGAAGCATAAAGCAAGGCCTCACACCTTTTATGATAAATTGGATTAGTTGGATGCTTTTCCGTCTCTATTTCAATATTATATTTAGTCAAAAATATAGAAAATTGAGGTAGCTTAACGTGGGCATTGGATTCGTGTCATTCTGAGCTCTAAATCAAAAGTTAAGGAGGAATTAGTGCGGACCTGTCAAGGTTATCGGTCAGTTAATCTTATTATTCTAAACTGAACAATGGTGCTCATTGAGTCAAGGCTTATAAATGAAGCATAATGCATGGTATCACGTAGTTTGGGATTGATTGGATTACTTCGACGCTTTGTCGTATCTAGTTTTATCTCGAATTTTGTCACAATATAGAAAATTAAACTATCTTAATGTGGACATTGGATTCGTGTCATTCTGAGCTATAAATCAAAAGTTATGGACGAATTAGGGCGAGCATGTCAAGTTGATCGGCAAGTTAAAAGGATCATTATAAACTTATCATTGGTGCTCATTGAGTAAAAGCTTATAAATGAAGAATAATGCATGGGATCACGTATTTTGAGATCGATTGGATTAGTTGGATGCTTTGTCGTATCTATTATTGTCTTAAAGTTTGTCACAATATAGAAAATTGAGCTAGCTTAACGTGGGCACTAGATTCGTGTGTTTCAGAGCTCTAAATCGAAAGTTACAGACCATTTAGTGCGGATATGTCAAGTTGATCGGCCGTTAAAGTGATCATTCTAAACTGATCATTGGTTCACATTGAGTAAAGGCTTATAAATGAAGCATAATGCATGGCATCACACAGTTTTAGATAGATTGGATTACTTGGACGCTTTGTCGTATCTATCTTGGCTCAAATTTAGTTACAATATTGAAAATATAGCTAACTTAAAGTGGGCACTGGATTCATGTCATTCTTAGCTCTAAAACAATGCGGACGATTTAGTGCGGACATATAAAGTTGACTGGCCATTTAAAGTGATCATTCTAAACTAATCTTTGGTGCTCATTAAGTAAAGCATTATAATTGAAGCATAAAGCATGGCATCAAGCAGTTTAGATAGATAGGATTACTTGGAAGCTTTGTCGTCATTATTTCTATCTAAAATTCTATCAAAATATTCAAAATTGAGCTAGCTTAAAGTGGACATTGGATTAGTGTCATTCTGAGCTATAAATCAAAAGTTATAGACGATTTATTGCAGAAATGTCAAGTTGATCGGCCAGTCAAAAGGATCATTCAAAACTAATCATGGGTGCTCATTGAGTAAAAGCTTATAAATGAAGAAAAATGCATGGCGTCACATAGTTTGGGATCGATTGGATTACTTGGATGCTTTGTCATATCTATTTCTGTCTCAAAGTTTTTTACAATATAGAAATTTGAGCTAGCTTAATGTGGGCATTGGATTTGTGTTATTCTGAGGTATAAATCAAAAGTTATGGACGAATAAGGGCGAGAATGTCAAATTGATCGGCCAAGTTAAAGTGATCATTCTGAACAGATCATTGGCGCTCATAAAGTAAAGGCTTATAAATGAAGCATAAAGCATGGCATCACGCATTTTGGGATATATTGGATTACTTGGACTCTTTTTCGTCTCAATTTTATTAAATTTAGTCAAAAAATATAGAAAAATTGAGCTAGCTGAACGTGGGCATTGGATTTGTGTAATTTTAAGCCAAAATTCGAAAGTTACAGACCATTTAGTGCAGACATGTCAAGTTGATCGGCCGTTAAAGTGATCATTCTAAACTGATCATTGGTTCGCATTGAGTAAAGGCTTATAAATGAAGCATAATGCACGGCATCACACAGTTTTAGATAGATTGGATTACTTGGACGCTTTGTTGTATCTATCTTATCTCAAATTTAGTTACAATATTGAAAATATAGCTAGCTTAAAGTGGGCATTGGATTCATGTCATTCTTAGCTCTAAAAAAAATGCGGACGATTTAGTGCGGACATATCAAGTTGACTGGCCAGTTAAAGTGATCATTCTAAACTAATCTTTGGTGCTCATTAAGTAATGGATTATAAATGAAGCATAAAGCATGGCATCAAGCAGTTTAGATAGATAGGATTACTTGGAAGCTTTGTCGTCATTATTTCTATCTAAAATTCTATCAAAATATTCAAAATTGAGCTAGCTTAAAGTGGGCATTGGATTCATGTCATTTTGAGCTCTAAATCAAAAGTTACGAACGATTTAGTGCCAACATGTCAAGTTGATTGGCCTGTTAATATGATTATTCTAAACTGATCATTGGTGCTCAGTGAGTCAAGGCTTATAAATGAAGCATAATGCATGGTATCACGTAGTTTGGGATTGATTGGATTATTTCGACGCTTTGTCGTATCTAGTTTTATCTCAAATTTTGTCACAATATAGAAAATTAAACTATCTTAATGTGGACATTGGATTCGTGTCATTCTGACCTATAAATCAAAAGTTATAGACGAATAAGGGCGAGAATGTCAAGTTGATCGGGAAGTTAAAAGGATCATTATAAACTTATCATTGGTGCTCATTGAGTAAAAGCTTATAAATGAATAATAATGCATGGGATTACGTATTTTGGGATCAATTGGATTACTTGGACGCTTTGTCGTATCTATTTTTGTCTCAAAGTTTGTCAAAAATATAGAAAATTGAGCTAGCTTAATGTGGGCACTAGATTCGTGTGTTTGAGAGCTCTAAATCGAAAGTTAAAGACCATTTAGTGCGGACATGTCAAGTTGATCGGCCGTTAAAGTGATCATTCTAAACTGATCATTGGTTCACATTGAGTAAAGGCTTATAAATAAAGCATAATGCATGGCATCACACAGTTTTAGATAGATTGGATTACTTGGACGCTTTGTCGTATCTATCTTGGCTCAAATTTAGTTACAATATTGAAAATATAGCTAGCTTAAAGTAGGCATTGGATTCATGTCATTCTTAGCTCTAAAACAATGCAGACGATTTAGTGCGGGCATATCAAGTTGACTGGCCAGTTAAAGTGATCATTCTTAACTAATCTTTGGTGCTCATTAAGTAAAGGATTATAAATGAAGCATAAAGCATGGCATCAAGCAGTTTAGATAGATAGGTTTACTTGGAAGCTTTGTCGTCATTATTTCTATCTAAAATTCTATCAAAATATTCAAAATTGAGCTAGCTTAAAGTGGACATTGGATTAGTGTCATTCTGAGCTATAAATCAAAAGTTATAGAGGATTTATTGCAGAAATGTCAAGTTGATCGGCCAGTCAAAAGGATCATTCAAAACTAATCATGGGTGCTCATGGAGTAAAAGCTTATAAATGAAGAAAAATGCATGGCGTCACGTAGTTTGGGATCGATTGCATTACTTGGATGCTTTGTCGTATCTATTTCTGTCTCAAAGTTTTTTACAATATAGAAATTTGAGCTAGCTTAATGTGGGCATTGGATTCGTGTTATTCTGAGGTATAAATCAAAAGTTACGTACGATAGAGTGCGGACATGTCAAATTGATCGGCCAGTTAAAGTGATCATTCTGAACAGATCATTGGCGCTCAAAAAGTAAAGGCTTATTAATGAAGCATAAAGCATGTCATCACGCATTTTGGGATATATTGGATTACTTGGACTCTTTTTCGTCTCAATTTCAATATTAAATTTAGTCAAAAATATAGAAAGTTGAGCTAGCTGAACGTGGGCATTGGATTTGTGTAATTTTAAGCCAAAATTTAAGAGTTAGGAATGATTTAGTGCGGAAAAGTTAAGTTGATCGGCTAGTTAAACTGATCATTCTAAACGGATCATTGGTGCACATTGAGTAAAGGCTTATAAATGGCATCACAGAGTTTTAGATATATTGGATTACTTGGACGCTTGCTCGTATCTATTTTGTCTCAAATTTTGTGAAAATATTGAAAATATAGCTAGCTTAACGTGGGCATTGGATTCATGTCATTCTGAGCTCTAAATCAATGCGGACGATTTAGTGCGGACAGATCAAGTTGATTGGCCAGTTAAAGTGATCATTCTAAACTAATCATTGGTGCTCATTAAGTAAAGTCTTATAAATGAAGCATAAAGCAAGGCATCACACCTTTTATGATAAATTGGATTAGTTGGATGCTTTTCCATCTCTATTTCAATATTATATATAGTCAAAAATATAGAAAATTGAGGTAGCTTAACGTGGGCATTGGATTCGTGTCATTCTGAGCTCTAAATCAAAAGTTAAGGACGAATTAGTGCGGACCTGTCAAGTTGATCGGTCAGTTAATCTTATTATTCTAAACTGAACAATGGTGCTCATTGAGTCAAGGCTTATAAATGAAGCATAATGCATGGTATCACGTAGTTTGGGATTGATTGGATTACTTCGACGCTTTGTCGTATCTAGTTTTATCCCAAATTTTGTCACAATATAGAAAATTAAACTATCTTAATGTGGACATGGGAT